>UELX01000789.1:0-61016 GCA_900480035.1 Eupelmus urozonus
GGGAGGTGCTTTGTGTACTCCGAATGTGCTGGAAGCTAAATGGATCGATGGGGTAAATTCGTTTGGAAGGGAGGTCGCGTTTATGCGAATCTAAGTAAATAATTAATTCTTAACTAAATATATTAAGTAAAAAATCGCGTGAATTGGAAAAGTTTTAGATAGCATTGACTCAACGCGTTTATGTTTTTGTTTTATGCCGTTAAAGTAATCCTTATTACACCGCGTACATGATGCACCTGCTTATCAATCCGACTTTTCCTCACCAACATCAAACCCCAACCTTTTTTTTACAACCGAATAACTATGCAAATAAGACCCGCCCGTATAATTCCTCATTAATCCAATCCCAACCTCCATCCTCTCAAAAAAGAAACAAGATCCTAGACGCAGGCAATGTACACATGAGGTAACTCATCAGCCCGAGCTTCTCTCGCGGGTGAAAGTTCAAGCTGATTCTCCGCGAGAGATGGAACGTAGAGACGCTCGGCGCTAATAATAAGTATGCGCCGGCTGCATTGTAACGGCCCGGCACGCGACTAGGCCGTTATTAAGCCGAGCGCATCTTCACAACCTCGCGCCTTGTAGCTTTCTTAATTACAGCTCCCCGAGCGCGTGCCTGCAATCGATCCCGTCTACACACGCGTACGTTCACGTGCGTGGCGAGAAAGAAATATATAGCTAACGATCGGATGCTTCTTGGGACGATCTGCACGCCTACTCGTTATCTTTTTTTCAATTCCTGGTATATACAGGTGGATAGTGCTTGTCTTGCTCGATGAGTGCCTAGTATGTATATATAGTCGAGGGAATCGAGCTCGACAATGACATGCTAGCGTGCAAATGAGATTGCGTGCATGCGCGGGATTGTAGGTATGACACTTGTGTAATGTGCCGATGAACTTTGCCGTGATTGAGAGAAAAGTATAGGCGAGATAGGCTACCGTTTGATTGCTGCTTCGATTGCGAAGCCGAGCCCGTGTAAGAAAGCTCGGAGTCCTAAGATTTTGCGCGCTCTCGGCTGCTTAATAAACAAATCAGGTGTTATGTAAATCGATGCTTTTTACATTAGCTCGCGCGTACAATGTTCAATTATGCGTAGAATTTAATCAGCGGGAACGCGATCGTTAATAATTTAAATCGTGCGAGTTATTTTAATCTGTGTAACAGCGAGCTGGAAGTATATTATCGTGATTTAATCGAAATTAAAATGCAATAAGCGCGCGTGTGCGAACTCACTTTACAAGCACAATCACCGCAAACAGAACCTTTAAAATTAAAAGCCCATTGAAATTTTCCGCCATAAAGGGTTCGAAAGTCTAGCAGTAGGAGCCTCTTACTCCTAGCCCATTGTTATTGCACTACATAAACTCCGCGCTCTCGCGATCTGCTCTCCCGGCGAGCTCTCGTCGGCGCGCGCATAGCACCTCTAAACATTATTAAACGGACTTTTCAGCCCAGGAAGAAGAAAAAAGCAGAGTCCCATCGTTAAACCTCCTCGCTCGCTCGTTCCATTATTATGCAAATATAAAAGACGCGCGCTTGGCGCTTGGCTCCTCCAGCCAAGAGAGTTAACTCATTAATTTCTCCCGCAGCCGCAGAGAGCGAGCTCTCTTTGTGAGCCGGGCGCGCGCGCCGAGCAAGTGGAATGCAGGCCATATAAAATTTTTGATCGAAAGCGAGTGAGAGGAAAGCAGCAAAATCGGCCCCCCTCCTTGCCGATCGGTAAGCTGAACCTTATACTTTGCAGCATCACAGGGGGGGAGCTTTCGCCGAGTACATCAGGCGACTTCGTGAGCCGGCGAAGATGGCGCGATTTCGCCTCGCGAGAGAGTGCATACATACACGCGGACGAGGCCCGCTGACCCGTTTTATAAACGCTGCTCGAGATGCACGATCAAGGTTACAGCGCTTACCGGATCATCGATCGCTACTGGCTTCGAGAGACACCAGCGCGACATGTCTACGCGAGTCTCTTTATAAAGAGAGGTGGCAGTTTTTTCTTCTGATGGCTGTGATGTTGAAAGGAAAATTAGATATCCCGCGCGCGCTGGAGAGAGAAGAGCACGCAACGTTTGGCGAAAATTGCAGAAGCAGCTGTAGCACTGGGAAATTTAGCAACTCGCGGCCTGGTGACACGTGGGAAATTAAAACTAGCTGCACGCGCTCTCGCGCATTGTCTTTAAGATATGTTATTCAGCGGCACGTGAAATGGAACGTTTTAAAAGTAAATCTAAATTTTTTGCGATTAATTAGAAAGGCCGCCGAGTGGGTTTTCACTCGGGCTCTCTCGCGGGTGAGTAAAAGGGGTTTTGCAAAATTCTCGTATAAGGAGTGACAGTAAATTTAATCGATGGAGCCGTAAATATCGAGCACTATTATCCTGTGAATTCATAATAAAATGAGGCATTAACTTTTAACAGGCCGACCTATAAATTTAACGCACTTTTAATTTTCGAGCAAACTCGCGTCACCGCGAATATACTGAAAATTTCCGAGATTCCCGAAGCAGATTGCGCCTATACGGGAGATTAAATTTTCCGACTTTATCAAGTATAAGTTTTCAACTTTATCTTTACAGATTATAATAATTTCGACGCGGCGCCGCTAAGTTACGGCCATCCGCGATTAAATAATGGCGAAGGAGCTTGAAATGTTTAAAGGCTCTTAAGATTCTCCGAAGAACACACACCCACATTAGGATACATACATTCATGACATTTCTCTTATACACATCTCGTCCTTTATTTTTACATACTCGGCACTCTCCGCTCTTCTTATTCCCCATCCATCCCGATGCTCCGAGAATGACTAATCCACTTTCCTCGTCGTTTGACGTTTATTTTTGTTAGTCAAACACTCATACCCTTTCCCTTCAGAGAAAATAATTTTCAATTTTAAATTTACAGACACATTTGCAAAGTCAGTTAAAAAATTGCAAAATCACCGATATGCAATTCCATCGAGTTTCCACACATGCAGGTTACACCCGGCCGAGACTTTCAATTACGCGGAGAGGAGTTGACAAATCGACAGCCGGTTACCAAGCATTCAAATCACCAACGAGCCGATTTTCCCGAAGCCACCGCCGATTGGTCAACGAGCGCCCGCGGCGTCACGAATCATTAAATTCAGCTAAAAAACGGCGGAGAATAAAAATTACACCTTCCCGTAAACCGCGGAATCAGCCGAACGCGCGAGGAACAATTTTTTTTCCCCATCAGCGGAAGCGGCCCGCGGATGTGCCGGCATCGGAGAGCCAACGCGATTTACGAAAGACGAAAAAAGTCAGCTTTCAAAAGAGTCGCGCGCTCGGCTCTCATCGGCATTCCGTGAACTCTTAACGAGCCAGATGGGAGCTCTGGGGCTGTATGGCTAATGAAGAGGCAACCGGCGGCGGTCCACGATGAAAAAAAAAAAGGTCTAGGAAAGTGCCCGCGGACGAGAAGAAATGCCGCTCGCGCTGACGTAACGCACGCGCCGAGAGCTGTCTTCGTCGATGAGCCCGAGCGAAAAACGAAAAAATTTCGCTCGTTGCGTTAGGCTGCATCCTAATAAGAATTCTGTAATACTTTTCACAGCTGCGGTCACGCTGCTTATCTAATGCTTTGAGAATTAACATAAAATTTTCTTCGGCACCGCAATTACGATTTTATTGAGGATTTTCGGCTTTTTTTCCGAGAACTTGCGTAGAGGATCGTTTTGTAATTGTGGATGTTAAGCCGACCGGCGAAGCTTCGTATGTTAATGTCTAAGTGAGTTTTATTGACCGTTATAAGAAAATCAAAAGGGGAATGCTAAATAGGCGTGACATCATCTCGCATACAGCTATGGGTGTTAAATTTTTATTAACCCAAAATCAAAAATTAATAATTTTCCATAATAAATATCGCCTACACTGAAAAAAATGATATAAAAAATATTATTATGTTATATAGGAAAGCTCTGGCATTTTCGAGAAATTAAAAAAAATTACTATAGTTTATAGCAAAATTTACTATAGTTATAACAAATCGTATTATAAAACACAGTAATTTTTTTAATTTTTCGAACACGACACAGCTTTCCTACGTAACATAACAATATTTGTCAAACTATTTTTCTCAGTGTATACAAATTCTCTAAACTATAAACACGCTGAACGCAGCAAAGTACAAATAAACGATCTACACTGGCGGAACTGTATCGCATATCCGACACGCGCAATGTTTATCGCGCTCCCAGTCAATCCCCGTCCATATCTGCATTAATTACGACTCACCTACCGAACAATGCAAATCGAAAAAAGCGATATCGAGCAGCTCTCGTCTCCCATCAACTGCGCATCGCGAATAAATTAGAAAACTCGCGCGTTATGAAACGGCCGGCCGAGAAGCGAGGCATCTATCCTTATTATATATGAAAAATCGAGGAATAAAATTACAAGAGGAGCCTCACGCGCGCGGCTCGTCTCATTCGGTCATCGAGTAGGCGGATGATATTTCAGCGAGCCGCGCCGCCTGAAACCTATATATACCCGTCATAATCGCGAAATTCGAATTTTTCGGCGCTCTTTTTCTCTCGTTCGCCGGGACACATTCTCAGCTCTCGCGCGGCCGATCGGATTTCTCGGCCACTTTCTACAACCCTTCCCTTCTCGCGCGACACTAACCGTTCGTTCTCGGAGTTCCGGTCGGTATCGGCGCGAGCAATAACAGCGCGCCGTTTATTATTTTCGAGAATCGGAGGAGAGAAAGAAAAAAAAAGCAGCCGCTCGAATAGAGCAGCCGGCGCGACAATGGGTTTGTGTATATATTCGAGGAACGGAAGCGACGACGGTTGCCCATCCGCCAAGCGCGCGCTATCGCCGCTTTTAACGGCTGGCCGATTTTGCGCCTATGCAGAGAGAGAGAGCCGCGCGCAAGGTGAGCCTCGCTTCCTCCTGGCGCACGCGGAAGCTCGCACCTGAACTTGCTGCCAGGCGCTGAGCTGGTGTGAGAGAGAAAAAAAAAAGAGTGAAAGTCGAAAGAGGTATAGGTCTTACCTTGGGGTTGCCAACTTGTTAGGATTCACTGATCGGCTTCGTCCATATCCCCCTTGTCCGTTGCTGATGAATCTTGGCCGCGTGTGGGTGGGTGCGTGTGTCGTCGGCCGGCAGCGGGGGACGATCGGAGCAGCGATGAATGCTAATTCTCCTTTTTTTCGCGGTTCGCGTGTATATAGGAAGGAGATGCTCCGGGGGCCCACTGATGCTCACAGAATAGTAATACAAAGAATCGGTACCGTTCCTCTCTTTCTCCACTAAATAATTCAGAGTCCACTTTGATTCTTTCCGCACCACAATAAAACTCAGTCCCTCCTCTCGAGCCTGGCTTAAAAACTACTTTGCAATTCGCCAAGTAAAAATGTGTATCTCGTTCTTGTCTCTAATATATGAGTGTGTATATATATATGTATATGTACGGTGAGCAGCAGCCGGTCTGGCTGCCTGGTGCCTTCTGCCCTCGCGCACTGCAAGCGTACGTTTGGGGCCCTCGCTTGAGTCTCTCTCACCGTCGCCGGGCAAAGGACCCGCCGCTCGCAGGGGCCTCCGCGCCTGCGCACACTCGCTCGCTGCAGGGGGAGAGAGAGAGAGAGGGACCGCTCTCGGCGCGTATATAGCACCGGCTACCCGCTCCCTCTCTTCAACCTCGTTCCACAGGTTACATAGCTATACGTATATGCACGGCACCTATACGTATATAATATACCTGTTGCCGCCTGCGCGCTCACCTGCGCGCCGATACACTCAGGTGGCAGCACCACCGCGCGCGCGCGCGCAACTTTGACAAAGTATGGGTTCTCGTACGTGTGAGTACAACCTGTTCGAATGCCCGCGTTTTCGGCGAGTTTCTGAGAGATCGCTGTGTGTACATATATACATGTGGAGAGCGGAGAGAGAAGATGATGGGACACCTACGCGCGGGACACGGCGATGAGCTGCGCGCGCGTGTGAATGCGGCCTGAAAGACGCGCTTTGCTTTTCACCGAGCGCCCGGCTGTATTTATTTATGCACCCTGCGGGAGGATCTATTATTGTGGCGAGCGGGCGTAATTTATGAGGAGCGTCAGGGCTGACCAAGGTTACCTTTTTTTTTTCTTCGGGCATAATAATTGTGGAATTTTTTTCGTCTTCCACTGTGCTATAGCGCGCACGAAAGAGGTGGAAGTTTTGCCGAGATTATCTGTAAAAGCTGGAGGCGTGATTCGCATGGGAAATATATGGCGGAGGAAGTCGGCCCGTTATCTTAAATGTTTAGATGGTTAACAAGTGGTGCCGCGACTTATCTTGGGTTCAATGGTTTATCAACAAACGTGCGGCGTAATCTTTTTTTTTTCGAAATTCATGCGTTTATTTGTTAACTATTATTGCGTGGATAGTAATTATACACTTAATGATTCCGTTCGTCACGTTTCATAATTATTACATTTAATCTCGTTATCGGCCGACAAACCACGAGCTTTAAATACAAGTTGGAATCAAACCTATCTTTAGGAATTAAGCAAGCCCAACACAGCAAACAAGCGAGCTAAATGATCCTCAACCCAGTCCCATTCTCATAAGACATCGAGCAAAAGGTAAAGACAATCGCTCCTAAAAATCCATGACTCAGCCGTGACTCACGCGTAGCCACCTCGACTAACCACCTTTTCCTCCTACAGCTCAATCTATCAGAAATCTAATTAAACCATCCGTAATCTCTCCGTCCACAATTTTGTCCCATAAAAAGCCCCAGTCGTCCAAGCATCTCTCTCTCGAAACGCGCATATCTAAGACAGCGAGAGAGCGGCGAGACGAATTCCACGGACGCGTTTACACGCACTGGGCGGGGATAAGAAGCAGCGAGAAGAAGGTGAAATCCTCGATGAGGGCAGAGAGCGAGCCGACAATGGGCGCCGGTAGCCAGACCTTGGGCAGCGAGCAGGTACTCGCCTCGCCGGATGACATAACGATCTAAGGAGAAAATAAAAAAAGGGAGATTATACGCTCGCTTTTTGTCTCGGCCTGAAAACGAGCGCATTGTGCCGCCCCCGCGCGAGAGCACCTAATTACGACTGTTTAGATGAGTCGCAGAAAAAAGAAGGCGAGCGCGTATATGCATTATGCGAGAGAGTGCGTGTATGGCCTATGTGCTCTCTGCACGCCTCTCGTTATGGAATTTTCAATCGGCTCTCTCTCGCGCGCGCGCTAACAGAGAAAGAGAACGAGAGTGCACACACGCACACACACATATACTATAGACACACAGAAACGGGGTACAGGTACACGGATGTAAGCAGGTCGCGCCCGGCTCACATTGTAAGAGCTGCCGCTGCTGCTGCTGCTGCACCCAAGCTCGCGCTTCGGCTCTCTTTTATTTTTCCTTTTTTTTTTCGAACGGGGCCCTATAATGGAGGCACGCATTCATGCGTCGCTGCAGTTTAGATAGAACGAGCGTTTATTTCTTTCTCTTTCTTTCTCTCCCTCACTCTCTCTCTCTCTCGCTCGCTTTTGGTCGTCGCGCTTATCGCGTCAACAGGTACCTGCTTCGCGCCACGGCCTACGGGCGATCCCACGAGAGATCAATTTGCCGCAGGTTCTCTGTGTGTACGTGTGCGTCGAGTGTGTGTGTGTGTGTGTGTGTGGGTACGAAAACGCAGGCAAGCAGGCATATACGCAAGGGGAGATTTTTGTTTTCCTTCTACGGAAGTGAGCGGCGCACTGCGCGCAGGTCCGATTTCCAATTTCTTTTTCGATTGTCGCTTTTTGTTATGTAAGTGCCGTGTAATTTCGCCGCGTTTTGTTGGATCTTTTTGACGGGTCTGCTGCTTTTTGAAAGTATGAAAAATTGCGTGCTTTGAAAAACTCTTGTTGTCGGATGAATGGTACCTTTTTGTTTAAGAGAGATGAGTTAATCGTAAACGGTTTGTTCTAAAAAAATTTTATTAAGTATAGGTTTAAAGAGCGGTTTTTCTATTAGACAAACCTGTTAATCAATAACTTAGTATTAGTTGAAACACTTTCCGGAATTTGTAATAAAATTTTATCAATCAGACGGCAAATTACGTTTTTTAATATACGGCGAAAGTTCAGCAATTTATGCAAATCGAATCATGAAAAATATCCATACTTTATCACACTTCACGATTCTATTACGATAACATACTAATCACAAACCCGTCATTAAAATTACCAAGATCAACCTCATAAAATATCAAATAAGCCTCAAAGTATAAAATCATCCGGCTCGATGAAAGTCACTGAAAACAAGTAACACTAAACCATTTCCATCACCAGTGGAAACCACAGCCTCAAAATTTTCCACGGATCACAACCTCACATTTTTAATTACACAGCCGCGCAGCCTATTAAAAAAAAAAAGAATCGAAAACCTCTATTAATAACCTCAATGCAGAAAGCACACGCGTTCTCAGGAATCCACGGCTCGAACGCAATTTTCTCATGCCCGCTCGACGTCCCCCGAGTCCTTGCGCTCTCGGTCGCTCTACATCGCTCTCTTACGTACCTACGCGTGCAATTAAACAGAGAATGCCTCTCGCCGGCCGGCCTAATAATCAACCTTACCTCTACAGGTCAATCTCCTTTTAAACGGCTAATCTCACCGCGGCGGTTATAATATAATATTCCAATAGGCGTACACGCGACAATGAGCCTAATCACGCAGGGCACGCACGCGCAGAGATGGTTACGCATATATACTTACGATACGTATCCAGGAGAAGCGGCTGCGCTTATGTAATTAGATAAAATAGGTCCTATCCAGTTGCCTATATCGCTCGGAGCCGCGGCTCTTTTAACAGTAATTGGCCCGACCTTAACATGCGCTGCTGCGCTCTCGGTGCGTATGGGCTGTACATTGTGAACTATTGGAGCCAATTACCGTTCCTCTGGAAAATATTTGCGTGCAAGCCTCGAGGCCTGAGCGAGCGGCTCGTCTCTTTTTTTCTTGCCGTAGAGGGAATTTATATCGAGGCGGGAGAGTAAAAAGTGATGAGGTATATGCGGAGGCCCGATGAAATGGAAAGTTATGCGCGTCGTTCCGAAATTTCATTAGAAGCCCGCTTGAGAGAGCTGGCTTGTTTATGGGCTCGCGTTTAATTACGGTTTACGCGTGTTTACCTATTGTGAGTGGCTTTTTTTGGTGTTTATCGCGTAATAATCGTTTAGCAAAAAGTGTTTCTTTAGAAGCGCGCGTAATTTCGGTCATTACCAATACGTCATTATCTCATTCGCATTGATTTAACGATTTAATAGCAGTTGATAGCAATGAACTCGGAATGATTCACTTGTGAAGCTTCTCAATTACGTTTCAAACGCGTTCTGAGATTCTGAATTGCGTGGATTTCTAGAACAATAAAAAATAAATCACAATAATTAAATTTCGTATTCACGGCAAAAAAAAATTAGGCGCTAATTTTATCGTGTCCATATTTCACACGCCGGTCAAAACACTTCCTGCAGAGACAGAACATATAATCCCTCTTTACCAACAATACCAAAATCCATCTTGATTCCCGCGATATTATCACGACCAAAACACTCGTCCCCCCTCATGCAAATTCTAATTCGATGCCGAGGATAACATTCAAAAAGTGCGAGCCCAGCGCTCTCGGAAACGAGTTCGTCATTATGCTAATATCCACCCGGAGCATTCCACGTCCCTCCCTGTACCTCCATTTTTTGAAACAATCGCGAGCGGCGAGCTCAGCTACGAAGGGGCAATAGCCCCGCAAGTCCCTGCATAATCCTCCGGCGCTTGGACACTTGGATGCACACCGTCGAGCTCAGCTTTAATTGTTTGCCTATTTCCCTCGCTTGCATCCTATATCCGACTTTCGCGCTCGGCGCTGCTAAATTATCGGCAAGCCAAAGCGACAGTTGCGAAAGCTGCCTCTTTCATCGATATATATCCAAGCTCCAGCCCTGGAATTTTCTCTCCCGCGCTATAGCACTTTTAGCGCTCTATGGGTGTGTATGCATGTAGCCGCGGCAGCTTCCGGACAGGTCGATGCACACGAGCGAGTCAGGGCCGCTTCGAGGAACGGAGCCGCGCGCGCAAGTGTTTCCGCAAGCGAATGGCGACGAGAGCGCCCGGCTTCTCTTGACAAGACTGCGCGGCTCTTGACGAATGGGCTAAGTTGCACGCTTGGTGTATACGTATACTAGGTGAGAGAATGGGGAGAGGCTTGCTTGCAGGGGCTTTTTCGTCGTTTGCTCGGCTTGTTTAGAGGTGAAGGACTGCGGAACTTTCGTAGCGCTGCGGTAAGATAGTTTGGGAAAAATTCTGGTTTACTGAGAGAGAGAGAGAGATTCGGGGAGTTGAAGAGCTGAGGAATTTATGCGGGTAATGATGTGGTATCGTTGATGGAAATAAGTAGGGTGATTAGAGCGTTTTATTAGTTGTAAAATATTTTGCACTAAGTAAAAAGTGAGCGATGTTAAGTGAAAATTAAGACGGTGATTCATCGAAACAATGCAAAAAAGAAACTGAGCGCCGTGTATAATATAATTAATGTTAATTGCCCGCGTAATGTTACGTATATACGCTTTGCGGCCGCGCGAATGCTCTAAAGAATTTTCATCGGGCTGGCTTTAAATTAAGTCGATCAAGTCGAACATTTTTACAGAAAGAAAGTTACTTTTACCTTGTAGCACGATAAAATGTACTTTATAGCGGTAATAAGTGCTAAAATAATATAATGTCCCGTGTTCATTATGCGAAAAGTAATTGCTTTGCGAATTTCTTGATAGTTTGCTGGAAGATCCTCGCATATTTGTATTAGTTAATAGAAATTATTAGAAAATTTTCGCGAAGCTTTCAAAGTATCGAGACTGAAGAGAAAAAAATCCGAAGGTTATAATTGGCTTAAACGCCGAGCATTTACATGTTAACTGTAATGCATGCAGTTATTGGTTTGACGAACGCATTTTGCAGAGTCGAAAGACATTTTCTAATCCGCTTTCACTCGAACAAAGAAGCTTGTTATTATCATAAGAGCCAGAGGTTTTACACACAACAAAGGTCAGACTGTGCATTTGCTAATGAATGTTAATGAGAAAGAAATCGGCAGTACCCACAAGCTCGCACTACTCCTAAGCCTTGCATTCTAATAAAAAATACTTTTCAAAACAATAGCGTCCCATTTACCCACCTATATAATTCTGCATAGCTTCTAAAATACCCATTCCACCATAGCCAGCTCAACCTCGAGCCAACAAAACAAAAGAAATGAATTTTATTAGATTTTAACCGGTCGCGACTATCCGAGACAATATCGGCAATAGGTCTCTCAACGAGCCTGCTTCCACAATAAATAATCGCCAGGCATTAATTCCATCCTCGCTCGGCGAATCTCGCCCGCTTAAACGCAGCCGTGCATCATCTCGGCGCGACTTCCGCTTAATTTGTCATCCAGCCTCGCGAGAAAGAAAAGTAGGAGGCAACAGAGGCTCGCCTGCACCAGCAGCCATAGCTCATTTGTAAATTTTCCACTCCCCCCGCGCGCCGAGGAAAGCAGTGAAAAATGCCGGCTCTCTCGTTTGCATATCGCAGGCCCAGTCGCGGGGAATACCAACCAGGTATTCCCTCTATACCCTTTCATCCGCATCCAGCTAAGATACTCTCTCGGCGATGTACATTCGCAGAGGGAGGAGGCCAGTGATTCACGAGCTCTCGCACACACTATAACGCGCACGCCTCGCCGCTGTGTATACCTACATAAAATACAGGCGCAGCGAGGTATAAAGACTCTGGAGAATAAAAGAGAAGGCTCGCTTAAGAGAGAAGGAGAGAGAGAGAGAGAGCTCTGCAGCGCAGATAGAGGCAGGACACTTTGGAATTCAATCGGCCGATCCTGCCCCGCGGTGAGTTAGACTGAAGCGCGCTGACAAGCCATCGCGATGCGGGAGCGAGAGTGAAAACGTATATGTGTGTACGGAGACGGGGAGAGCCACCTCCTCGTCGAAAGGGAAACGAGCTCGCTGCGCCTCCTGTCCCCGCGCACACCCATGCAAAACTCAATTTGCCCGGCTAAACGCCAGTGCTTTCGCTTTTGCGCTCGCTGGCTCGCTTTGCGCTTGACGCCGGAGAGCGCGAGCGCTTCTTTTTTTTTTTACCCTCGACGTGCGGCTGAGTAATTTCCGATTGGGGCGTTCTTTCCTCTTCTGGGGAGTTGGAATTTCGTTGGGGTTGTGGGATTTCATTGGGGGAGAGGTGTGAGCGTTGAGGTTATATATTTATAATAATAAGGTTAATGTTTATTGATAAAAAGACCTTGAAAAAAATTCTTACGGATTTTTTTTTACAATTTGTAAAGTTATCTTATGTAAAAGTTTTCATTTAATTTGAAAGTCGCCCGACCAGATTGAAGGAGTTTTTATTATCGTGTATATTATCGTGCATATTACTTTTATCTGTATGCTTTAAACGGGCATTATCTAATTTTATTTACACCGGAAGTTGTAAAAGTGTAAAGTACTCTTAAATTAAACTTCTTAATTTTATAAAAAAAATCACTTATATTTTCCTTCAAAAAAATTGCTTACAATTAAAGTTCTTAAAATTACATGAAATTATTAACATTCTAATAGCTATATACAAGATTGAACAAGGTTTCACCTTCCAATATCTACCTACTCAAATGCAGATAAATAAATTTGCTGTAATGTTATCATGTAGACTGTGATCGTATTTTTATCAAATTTTCTATCGATTATGATTAATTAAATTGTTTTAATATAGAAAAGTAATAGAAATGAGGTTTATTAAAATGAAAAGACAAATTATTTTTAAAAATCATTTATTTGGCATTTGCTTTTGTGTAACGCAATAAATTATCCGTTCTAAAGTTTATTTAAAATAAAAGAAATAAGCATCCACACTAAAACTAAATTAATAATCGCTAATTTCAACACTTTCTCTTCCAATAACGTATGACAAGTTGTAATTTTCTAGCGTATTAAAAAACAATTTTATTCTATTAGCATAAACTATCTACAAATGAAATAACACGAAATGTCATGTTTGATATACGAATTTTATGCAAAATAAATGGTCTGTTTTATGATTTTCTACGGTTAAAATCATGCACTTATTTACAAAACACATAAAATGTTGACATTACACGAACTAAGTAGAATTTCTCCTATAAAAAAAAAAAGAACAGAGAACAACATCTCTATCATGAAAACGGAGATAGTACATCATTCATATAGAACCATCGCATACAAATAATCCCAAAACAGCTAAATAACCTATGACAATAACGTCATAAAACATTGAGGCACCGCGGCAGCCTCGCCGAGCGCGCTGGATACACTTTCCACGTGCACTTTGGCTGCAAATATCCCCGTTATTTATCGCGAAATTACACAATGATAAACTGTTGATTGAGCGAACGATGCCGCTATCGGCGCGCGACTTTCCCGAAAATTGTAAAAGCACGCATCCGTGTACGGAGCTCTTTAAAAGGTCTGCGCTGTATATACAGCGGACTTTCGAACCGGCAATTTCTCCAGGCGCGCATCATCCAATTATTCGCATCGTCGACACTCATTCAGCGAGCATCTACATAAATGACTCTTCTTCTTCTATGCATCACGCTCGGATACTTTGACAGGTAGATTTTTATTTAATAGGAATGATTTTACTTTAATAGTGCTACAAGCAAATCTTTTCTCCGCTCGTCGCTTTAGCACTTTGATGCGCGTATATACTGTACTTACAGTAATGTTGTTTGCTAAATTAAAATTCGAGAATGAAGGAACATTAAGAAGGAGAAAAAATTTGCTTATCTATTAATAGTTCCACGAAGACACCTACATGGAAGTAAGCAAAACACTAATTTGTATAGATCAACACAGAATCGGCAATAAGAGTGAAAAAAAAGTCGGTTGCGCGCGGAATGCCGAAAAATCCATCATTCTTCGGGCATTAAAAATTCAGCGAGCTTACTAAATCTTCCTTCGCATTATCCGCGATCTATCTCGGCGAAAAATCCTTATTTTTCGTGCTAGATTCCAGAGGGCCTGGCGCGCGCGCGTCATTCAGCGCAACATGGAACAACACCTGTAACATCATTCATCTCACGCAGCCAGACAGAAAATAAAACCTCGAGGTGTTCCCCCGTCGTCTGGGGACATCCTGCGAGCTCTCTTCGGGGAACGGAGCCCCGCGCATAAACATCCAGCCCGGAGAATACGACACGGAACCGCCATTATCCAGCATTTAAACTTAACCTAAGCAAAGAAAAAAAACAAACAAAAAAAAAGGGTGGAAAACAGAAAGAGGGCAGGCCGAAAACAAGCTCGTCGGCTCGGTTATGTTGTAAAAAGGATTGTAGAAAAAATAATCTTTCATTCTCTCTCCTTGAATATACGTATAGATATATATATAAATATCGAGTCAGTTGGAGCCTTGGCTCACGTGGTGCGCTCGAGGTATCGGTAGCGTTTGTTGTCGAAGCTACCGTAGCTGTTCATGTAGCGGCCGCTGTAGGAGGCGCGCGACCAGGCGCTAGCTCGATTTGAGTAGCTGTTGCAGGCGATCAGGGAGTTCATGCCGCTTGGCCGGTCGATGGGCACGCCCCTGCGGCCCTGCCCGGCCAGGATCATGCTGGTGCTGTGGGAGCGTCCGCTGTCGGTCAGCGAGGCGCGCAGCTCCTCCGTGGCGCCGAGCTCGGTGTAGGGCTTGGGCCCGCGCTCGCAGCAGATCACGAAGATGAACGCCACGACGCCCTGGATGTGAATTATTGAAATTTATTTTTTTAAGGTCTGGTGAAGGATTTGTTAAGGAAGTTGGTTAATGGAGAATGTGTGTTAGTGAGATGAAGTAATTGAAACGTGTTTCGTATCAAGGTTCAATTTGTTCAACCTGTTTGATCAAGGTGATTTTAATACGGGGAAGAGAGAATTTTTTTATTTTTGAGAAAAGGGTGAATAATTATATGATTTTATTTCATTGGTGAATATTATACGGTGATGTAACGTCTAATTATATTTGTTAACGTGTGGAAAAAGGAAATGAAATCGTGTATCTAATCAAAGATATTTTTAATAGTTTCACTAAATTTCGAGGTTTACATAATCTTATCAGTCTTGAATCTTCAAGAAACTACAAAAATTGTGTAACTAAGTTTGCTTTTTAATGTTTACCGGCGTATATATAAGCATGCATAAACTGTTTCAAATAACTTTCAGATTTTAAGAACAGATTCCATTGTTAACCGTGACTTTTCCGTGTTTAATGTGCTTTTTCCCATAAATTTTTATTTCATATGCATAGTTGTATCTGTTTCTTCGTAAGCATTCAAAATAAACCTAACTCATAATCATCAAAATTATTATAAATATTGAAAACTTATACTATTTTTTATAGTTTTAATTGCATAATTTTTATACAATTTGAATAATATAATATATATCTATTAAAAAAATTTAATTTTCTACAGTAAAATACTTAATTGAATGTTTAATTAGTAATCAATCACAAAGCTAATTTTTAATATTATTTTCCACTGCAGATACTCTTATAATTAACATGATATTGTCAAAGTTTTTTTCCAAACTTGACAATATCAGGCACTAATGAAATAAAAAAAGCTTAAAGCGTCATTTTGTTATGCAAATGCTTTTTAATTACAATTTATCAGTACTCACCACAAGTAAGTGTAATAAAACGATAAACATGGAGGCGTTTCTGAATCCGATATTGTCAAATAAGATACCAGCTACGCTCGGGCCAATGAATGCACCGAGGGCAAAAGTACTCGTCCAAAGTCCGCTAATCAGGCCGTAAGTCTCGAGATTATTCGGAAATCCATAAGATCTGTCAAACAGATAACGAATTCATTCTTCAGAAAAGCTTATGCTTATACATGTATACAGCTGCCCCTGCGCTTGCGTTGCCAGATGCGCAACCGCGTACAGCGCGTAACCATTATCCCAGGGGCTTGCTGAGATAAAGATGCAATGATTCTGACTACAAATGCTGATAACAGTCATTTTTTTCTTATTGTGAAAACTCGATAAACGGATAGATTTCTAAAATTTAGTGCCAGTCAGACGGCGCCAAGAATCGCTCGGATCATGTTATTATTTTCTAAACATGATGCAAACTCATGCATTGATAGATTTTTTTAAAGCTTCGCCGATAAAAAAAATTAATTATCAATCAATAGAGTGTATTACGACTTGAATACATATTAAGAGCCATTACGCGCATATTGATTTATAAGATTAAAGAATTTGTAAAATTAATTTTTTAACGCAAAAATTATTTAAAAAATATTTGAAATATTATTAATTGTTTTTTTGTTAAGTTTCTGCCCGAAAAATGTAAATATCATCAGCCAGGTGAGTCATTGACCTGTGATGGAAGCGGCTTAAAAGGCAAATTACCAAGTGCCAAATATATTTCATTATATTACTTTTGTTTTGAATGCGTCATTCATTCGTGATCAAAACATTCGCAGCATGCCATAAATTAACCAAGAGATTAACTCACATCGAGATCCTGAGAGCATCCGTAAAACTGGCAACCAGCTGAGCCGCCATTCCCAGACCATGAATGACTAATCCGCAAATGGTCATCCAGAGCGCAGTTCCATAAGGTATAAAGGGTGCGGGCCCAATGAGACCAAATCCGATCATCACTAGCATACAGCCAGTGACTGTCGCCACCTATAATCGCATGATTGATCGTTTTAATATGCATGGATAACTAGTGACAGCTTTCATGCTCAAAATAAGCGATAATCTTTCACAAAATGCTATCGAGTCATAAAGTTACATTCCGATATCGCATTGTGACGTCAATTGAATGATATAAGTTTTTGCAATGTTTTTATGGGGTCACAGGACAAAAATGTATTTTTCCTCGTTTGTTACATAAAAATAGCGCGATTTGTGTTATAATTATAAAATAGTCTTGTCGAAAGTTTAATAAATCTCTTAATAACGAATTACGACAACATAAATTATTACCATATGTTATACCAATTTTCTAATTGACGAAAAATTATTTCTCTCGTTCTATCAATATACGAAATATCAAAAACTTGAGAGTAAACCATCTCAGAAGCCACTTACCTTGGGATTCACTCGCTTATCGCATAGCCAGCCCCAAGCTGGCGCGGTCATCGCGTAAGTTCCCCCATTAATGACAAACATCAACCCCAGAACGACGGGGCTGAGATCAAACTGCCTCAAATGAGGCTCGAGTGTCGCCTGCAAAAAGCCGATGCTCATACTCGTAACTATGATCGAAGCTGTAGCAACCATCACCCCCGGTATCCTCAGCACCTTCATAAACTTGCCTGTATCGGGAAATAGGCAAAGAGGAAGTCAGACGGAACGTTAATTGAATGGCTCGGCAAGGAGGCTATTTATAAATGATTTGGGATTTGCTTTCTCACCTTCGCTGCTCTCGCTATCCTCCTCGTTGGTGTGATGAACGGGCAGGACGAAGGCCGTCATTACCGCGGCCAGGAAGAGCGCGAATCCCAGCACGGCGAACGGCGTCGTGTATCCTCCCAACTGCGTGTCGAGGAAGAACGAGTTAAGTAGTCGTTTTATGTGTTACCTATTAATTTATAGCCTGCTATTTTGCTCTTTTTTTTGACTTGTGCACCGAGAGATCTGTGCTTGATATTACAGTTTTCACTTTGATGTTTAACGAGATATTTTTTTTCGCGAGTTGATGGTTAATAAAATTAAGACTGAGGTATTTTAAGTAAAATAATCCGTTAAGAGGCTCTATCTAAATGTGACGTTTAAATATAGATAGAAAAAATTTTTGAATCATATTATTCGTTTCTAGTTTTTTGCACGGAATATATGACGATTAGAAATGATGTTTAAACTTATTAGAGATAGCAGTGAAAGTCGCTATCGGAAATTATAGCTCTGAGAAAGTAAAAAATATTTCGATTTGATAAGTAACTATAAACAAAACAAAGACTTTTCTTTCAGAAAAATAAAACTATAATTTAAAAAACTCTGAATGTAAAATTAATTAAAAATATACAATACCTGATAGAGTGCGCCACCAACGGTGGGCCCAACAATAAGGCCCAAGCCGAAAAATGTTTCAAGACTCGCAAACGTCGTAGCAACATTGTCTGGAAATTCCTTGGCAATAATCGCAAAACTGGCAGTGAGAAAAGCGGCATTTCCGAGAGCTTCAATTATTCGGATGACGAAGGATAAGATGATGAAGGGGTAATGGCCTTGGACTTTATCGAGAAGTCCAAAGAAGATAGCGCATGTTCCGGTTGTAAGGATACCGCCGTTGAACAGTAGCTTCGGACCTATTCGGTTTATCTAAAAAGAGAGCCCTCGATCAGCTTTCATCTATTTTTAGACTATTGAACATGTAATTCTGTAGATAAAATATGAATGAATAACATATTATACTTAAAGGTTTAAGAAAGTGATTATCACGTAAACTTCGTAGAAATCGGATTTAGGAAACTAAGTAAAAGTCAAATATGAACATTAATTAAAATGAAGTTTTTGAGTTTTAAATAAATAAAATATCATATCTAAAGGAAAGTGCTTTAGCGAATTCAATAAAAAGCTGCATCGTGTTGACTAATCAAGTTTTGAATTTGTGCAAGTCTTTAGCGCAGTCTAAAAGCAATATGAAACTCATTTTTGGTATTTAGTTTACAATTTTCAAAAAATTTTCCGTCGTCAAGTTGTTAATTTATTATAATATTATTTTCGAAAAATGAAATAAAAAGTAATCTTTTCTCGCATTTTAGTAAATATTTAACGTCACCTTAATTAAACACTATTAAATTATTTTTTGATTATTCAATGAAAAAGTGCATCTTGATTTTATAAAATTTTGACAAATATTTTTCAAAATCCGATGAGTCATCAGGATGCGCTCGCACTAGGGAATGCACAAAAACAATGACGTAACATAAATTCTTGACAATAGATCCTCGAGATGAAAACAATAATGAGTCAAAGGGCCCTTAATACTTACGTGCTGGCCATAAAACGGGCTGATGAAGAAGACGACGAGCTCGAAGATGCCGAAAACAAGTCCATACTCCGTGGCCGAGGCTCCTTTCTTCTCCGCCTACGCATCATTATCAAAAGGCATTGATGAAAGACAATTCCAGATAAAGCGAGAGAAATCATAATTGAATTCCGTATTTACTATATACATAACTACTTAGCCGCGATTGAGTCTACACATACAGTTAGAGAAAGACAGATAGAGAGATCTCTTTCGCTCGGTCGCGCGCGCTACGCAGTTTCGGCTGTTATCGGCCGCTACAGCCAGTCGTAAGTGCAATTAACCATCTTCGTTGATAAATAACGCCGGCGATAAACTTTGGACGTGGCATATCTGAATACGAGCGCGCGCGCGCGAGCAAGTTATTACAGCGCGACATTATCGTCTCGCGATACGCGTGCGACCGAAGAAATTTGTATATCGAATATTCTATGAGTAGCCAGCGCGAGAGAGACAGAGAGCGCTTCGATTTCTTTCAAAACTCCTTCGCGCTCATCTCGGGCTTTATCTCCTGCATTTCTAAATTGCACGCTCCTAAGCGCGCGGCTCTCGGCCTGATAGCGACAGCCTACAATCGGCCAAAGTAAACAAACACGAGCTGCTTCACCAAATAGAATAGATCCGCTGCGTTCATTAATTTTCGACTAATAGGCCTGTAAACATTGTCTATTGAGATTCTACTTTTAGAACTTGTTTTCTTTTTTTTTTTTTACTAATGTCATTATTAATTCAGAAATTACTGACTAGTTGGGTAGACTGACAAATTAATATGAGAAGAAGCCTATTTTCATTTTTATCGAGTGCATGTACGCCTGTATCATTGACGGACCTTGTTTCTCTCATTTTTCAAACGGTTTATCGATGCACTTTCTCGATCGTTCCTTGACCTATGCATCTAAAAGAGTGCAGAAAACTTTCTTTTCGCGTCGCACTGCGAGCTTTATTAAAAAATATTGTAAAAATCTCAATCGCCTGGTAACGCATTACGACATCCAAATATGAAAAAAATCAAATTTATCGAGACTTTTATACATCATTTTTTTAATTCATAGAACTATACTTATCACATAAAATTAATATAAAATGGAACTGACCGATAAAAGTTCAAGAGTAAAAAAAAAAGAATCAAAAGTTATAATGGTGACGTCTTTAACTTGCCTTTTTTTGTATGCGCTCGTCACGTGATTCATTAATACAATTACGAAATTCGATAGGAAGACAAGTTATTTTTACCATATCTTTGCTAAAACAGACGTTTGATCTCTCCGCTCAAAAACAATTTCGTTACTCCGTTTGCGCACGAATGGTAGTGATGTGTAAACATTTAGCATACGAATTCACGGTCACTAGCCGTATAATGTGTATCTCTACTATCATAGTCGTCGATCGCATCTACAAATCTTAATATATCTATGTGAAATTGATCTACTTTTTTAAGGAAATTTTCTTATATAAATTATGCATCTATCCTTAAAAATATGTGTAAATTTACAAATTAAGCATTGGTTTACTAGTTCATTACCTATATATTTGCAGATCAATCGTCATTCAATGAAAAATTGTCCAAAATTAAAATATTGACTCAAACAACGTTTAAATCTCTTACCTCTTGCGGATAAAAAGGAGCCTGAAGCGAGACGCAGACTGCATTCGCAAAATCGGCAATACTGATGACGATCAGCGTGAGCCACTGCCTCTTGGTGAACTGTCCTACCATTTCCACCGATAAAAATCTCCTTTCTCCAAGAGCAAAAAAAGGAGCTCCCTGCGCGTCTGGAATCTGGCAGCGATTTTTCCCTTAAGCTGGCGACATGTGCGCACTACACGTGGACGTGGCGAGTGTGAGCCAGCGGGAAAGAGAGACTGCAGCAGAACGACTCGGGAAAATCGTCACTTTCTGGCCGGTTTAGCCGAGGGTTCACTGTCTACTGCGACGACGCTCCCGGTTCCTTTCAAGTCTCGCAGAGAGAGAGAGAGAGAGAGAGA
Organism: Eupelmus urozonus; assembly: GCA_900480035.1. Classification (NCBI taxonomy): domain Eukaryota; kingdom Metazoa; phylum Arthropoda; class Insecta; order Hymenoptera; family Eupelmidae; genus Eupelmus; species Eupelmus urozonus. Next base: position 21,033 of record UELX01000789.1, read on the forward strand.
GCGAGAGAGCCACGCATCGTCCAGCCCGTGTATACGAAATGTCAAAGTTCACCGTTGATAGGCAGCGCCACGGTTCCGATTCATTATCTCAGAAGACTGCTCCTCCTCCCTCTCCCCCTCCCAACCCTCTCTTCCAATCCACGTAAGTATACGTCGCTTCTTCTTTTTCTTCTTTCGGCTTCTTTTACTTATGCGCCTCTGTATCTTTTTCTTTTGCGCGCTCGTTCGCCTCCTTTTCACGAGGCAGGGCTAGAATTGTGGATACGCCAGACTTGCTCTGTTCTACATCTCTACTTCCTAGTCTTGAGTAAGTCATGGCGCCTTCTAGTTATACATAAACACGCTCTAAGCTTTTGCGCCTTAGTCTATTTATTCCAGAATTTTACGTTTTCTTTTTATTCTGCTCATTCATGTATTTGCGAATATTTTGCAATGCTTGGACATTTATGAATTGTCCTGTTTTGTAATCAAGCCTCTTTAGATTAATACAATAATACAAAATAAGATTCTTTAACATTTACGTTTCTGAATCGTATAAGTCCAGATTAAAATTGACATGCATTATTTCCTGTATGTACATCATTCGAATGATGTAATTGATTAATGATATAAAATATTTACTAATAATATTACTGAAATATGTCAATCATCATTAATTTACATATCATTGATTTTAAAAATGTTTATAAATCCTTATTTTTTTTAGAACTGATATTAGTTCATAATCAAAAATCCATTTACCGACAAGAGGAAAACCCATCATATAATTGATACTGCCCGATCAATCGAATTTTACAAATTCATAACAAATAAGGAAAGCCAAGAGTATTGTCAAATTATGTTAGGTCAATAAACTTACAGTTAAAAGAACATGAAACCATTTCTTTGACATAGAACTAAGACAATTTTATTTTGTGTTACTATTTACAATTCTCATTTACATACTGAGAAAAATAATTACATCCTAAAAAATATTGGTGATGCTGTCTTGATAATAATAAATTGTACGTCTACTTTGTAAACGCAAAGATACTTTAAGTACAATAATATGTCCATTATAATGTGAGAAAAAGAGTACCAAGAATACTAATTAAAATTAATAATTGTATTCGCACGTACTTTAGTGCTCGCAATAATGCTCACAAGTATATCCTTTCAATACTGATTATAAAATGTGATTTGTAACAAAATTTATACATGCATAAAAAATTCAATTAATTAACATCGATAAATTTTCAGCGCGCCAATAAAACAAGCTTCATGCAAAGCATGTCAATGTTAATAAAGAAAAAAAAAGAGCGACGATAACGAAGTGTTAAGAATTTCATTCTTGAGGCGCGAATCGTCAAAGAATCAAAGTGCAACAAACGAAGTCGCAACTCATCGCATGGACACCCACGTGAATAACCGTACGACCCAGTGTGCTAATCGACAGTCAGCTTAAGAGCTTTTGTTATGAAAATATCGCGATGCGATAAAAATAGTACTAATGTTATTGTGCGCGCAATATACATTAACGTGTATAAAAAGACGGAGAAGAAGTGAGCCGAATCGTCGCTGATGAAACTCATTCAAGTCAGCTCTGATTGTTCGCCGCGACATTGAAGTGCGTTACATCAGCCGCGTGCTGGCTGACATCGTGGACTGACGCAAAGTCGACGCGAAAGCGACTTTTATCGACGACGAAAATTCGGTCTTCGAATACAACGGCTAAGCCGAACTATACCAGTACCGTGTGTTTTACTAAGTCTGGTCATAATGATCAAAACAAGTGTAAAAAAAAATAAAAAAAAAAATAATAAGACAAAGGTACTAACGTCAAGCGATACACCGAGAAAAGATTCTTTATGCCTACATTTAAGGATACAATTTCCTTACGTATAATTGTTGTTTTATGGTAAAAATCATATCTGATAGATAATATAATTCATTTGCAAATTCATAAAAAGAAATTATTTTCCGAATCTAAAATACAAAAAATTTAAAGAAAGCTATTCAGAAAATGTAAGTAAATTTTCATAGGTTACACAATTCAATAAAAAATTATCGAATCTACTTTCCTCCGATGCTAAGCTATCCTTACACCTGAAAAATTTCACAGCTTTCAGTTCTCGCTAATAAGTACTCAGAACGAAACGCAACTTGACGCAGTACAATTTACACATTCAAAGCGCAACGCGTACGCAAAAAAAAATTATAGCCTCATCGATGCATCTACGTGTCGTGGAGCCAGACTTTCATCGGCACCTTTGTGAAGGCCGTGTTGAGGAACGACATAAAGTGCTTGGCGATGGAGCTGCTTGCCGCCGGTCGCATCTCCTCGATGATCTCCTTCGCATTCTGGTTGAGGAATTGATTCATAGCCTGGCCGATGACGTTGTTGCCGTTGAGCTGGTCGACGACACGGAAGCGAGCCCTGCCCAGGTTGAAGTCGACGAGAAGTCGGGCGATTTTCATGTAACGCACGCCGTTGCGCTTCTCTTCTACGCCCTGAACCCTGGCGATTGCCGCTACGTCGCCTGGAAAGGGTTGAATGGGTGTATCAATATTGATGATTTGTATTAAATTGTCAAATAGAATTAATAGTATTTAAGGGTTTACTGTATTTTATCCCATGTAACAAAAATGTTTAAGCACTTTAGATTCATTTTTTATATTTAAAAAATGTTTTTTATATAATTATAAATGACTTGTATGTTCTTAATTTACAAAAAGCGACTGGTACAGTCTCAATTAGTTTTTGATTGTTATTTATTAGAATAATAAGTACTTAAATAAGGCCTATAATGTCGCGTTTTGTTCTTGAAATTGATAGCTATCTAATGTGCATTTAGAGCTCAACACTCATCCTCTAATTTTTTTCTTCTTCCGACTTACGATATGGATTAAAAAAAAATTGTTGTTTGGACCAAGAAAATCGTATAGAAACGTAACCATTAAATAAAACGGCTAAGAATAAAGATAAAAATATGTGATATGCGACATTAATCGTTTCTTGCTATTTTTGTATTCAAAATACATTAAATTTAGGGAAAAACATAAGCATTTGTTGTCTTGTATTAGCCAAGAACCTCCCAAAAGTTGCAGGAAATAGTACGTTATCAAATGTTAATGGTCATAAATCTGACATCTTTATCGGTATAAAGCCTCGCGTCAAAACTGATATTAAAATTCTCAAACGTTGTAGCTTTGAATTAGTCAATTTTCATCTCTTCTGCATTAATTGCCTAATTAAAGTTTTTCAGTCAAAACACATTTTTTTTTATTATCTAATTTACTATGGAATATTTTCAAGGATGTTTGATAACTATCATTTAAGATAACACTGTTCTATTTTCTTTCTTAAAAGTATTAATTACATAAGAAACTATTTACTTGTAAAAAAACTACTTTTACTATTTATTTTACTTAATTGATCTAAATCTGAAAATGTTTCAATTTATATACATATTTGCTAAATAATTATCGATCCGTTTTCTAAATTTTATACACTTTGTTTTATCATAATGTCTCATAAAACTTTGTAAAAATTCAATTGCTATAACTAAACCTTTAAAGAGAAAAGTATAATTTTTACCGAATAATGCCCAAAAATCTCCCTGGCTCTGAATGGGGAAGAGCAAAACATTGCCGACCACCTCGTAGCGGCCCTGAAGTTCAATCTTCGGTATTGTCATATGCAAATCGAGTCTAAGATTTTTTAGGTCTGATCTGACTTTATTAATTGAGTAGTTGCTTGGACCATAAGCTGTGATGTTGGAGAAAAGAGCGCGTACTCTGACAGCACCCTGACCATTTTCCATACCCAGTTCCGGAATCACCAGGGGCTCAATAGGCGGCAGCTCCAAATCTTGAATACCTGTGAATATGATTTTTTGTTTTAAAATTTATAATTGCATATTTTCATTTAATATACCATAGTTTAGTATGTAAAAGGCATAATTCTTAAAAGGAAATATAATATAAAAATATTTAAAAAATCGTTATATGTATATAGTAATTTTAACTTTGCAACATAACAAAAACTACTGTCTACTATGGTAAAAACTGCTGCACAAATAACGATTTTTTAAATATTGATATCATGCCCTCAAGAATGTTTCCAGTTTGCTGCTAAACAGAAAATTTTTAACGTTTTTTTCTCTCGTAGCTTAATTAATACTTCCGATAAAAACAAGAAAAGTTTTTGTTATTTCACGAAGCCTTATTTATCATTTTTTTTATAAAATTGTTAAGGAATATTTTGGTAGCGAAAGTCTTTATATACATTTTTATTGTAAACAACGGTAAAAAGTGACCTCGATAAACTAATATTAAAAAACAATATTTTTCAGAATTATTGGCATCGTGATAATATAATACGAACGAGATTAAACCGTCTCTCTTATATGTAACATTCTTTTAGTACTTTTATTACGAGAAACTGGTTTCACTTTTTATACAATCGAATAATTTAACAAATTTTTCCATCAATGTTTACTCACCTTTAGCAAGATACGGCTTCAGGTGATTAAAAGCCTTCTGGATGCAATTGTCGATAGCAGGATCTGATCTGCCGCATGGTAAAATGTACTCCGCTGAAAAATAAGCATTCCAATTTCAGTAAAGAAAAAATCGCCCATAACTTTCAATTGAGCATACCCCCAATGAAAATACATTTAAGCGAGCCTCTTAACGATCAGCCCAGCCATACGAAAAACTGCAAAAATTCTAGGAATCAAGATCGACTTTTAAGAAAGCGAACGCGAAACTCGCATATTCGCCGCCAAATAAATGAAGCAATTTAGCGCGGACACTAATTAGATTGCGGCGCTTACTAACGAAGCAAGACCGACATTATGTAGTCACGCGACTGTTCGTGCCCGCGCCAGCTATTTCTTCCTGCTTCGGGTCCCCAGCCCTTACTCACCCGATGCAAAACACACTCTCGCTTTCGCAATTTAGATTTACCTCGCCATCGCGCGGCCTTTTTTTTTCTTATCCGAGCACCAGATAAATCGCCGAGCAATTTCTGGACAGCAATAACGATTCGGGATAAAAGATAAATGCGAAATCGCTTCTGAGCTTTCCCACGCTCGCCGAAGATCCGCATTTCATTGACGCGCGCCAACAAAGCGGAGACATAAGTGAAAAAAAAAAAGAGTGTCTGAGAACCTCGACGTACTTGAAGCGCTCGTTTCCTTGTTGCTGCACGCACAGCTCGCGCACAGAGAGGGTAACGAGCTTTCGCGGCCTTCAATCGGCCCTGCAATACGTCTGGCTCTCGCGCCCGAATCAAGGATATATCATATACATTATACGCACAAAGCACACGCACTCATTTGACATGCGATCGGTGTTTTTCGTACATGTCCACTCTCGCATTCAGCCTTCCTCTTATCTTCGATCCGACAACGAGGCAAGCGCATGTATGCTAGTGCGCAATTAGGTACATTGTCGGCTTTTCTAGTCGCTTCGTCCAAACAGGAGAGTGTCGCAAGCTCAATCTTTTTTTTTCTCCTCCGCCTTGTCTAATGCGGCGGCGATGCCAAGTCCGAGAGCGAAGTTTGATATTCGCGCGATAGGGAGCAGCGCGAAAAATATGCGAAGACGAAATCTGCGCGTAATTTGCATCACCTTTTTTCTTATCTGCCTGGTAGGCCACCAGAGAGCAATAGTTGCTCGGTGGCAGAGAAAGCCCGGGGTGTTCGTTTCTTGCTGATTTTAACGCGAGCAATTAATATGTTTTTTGGACTGATAAACGTGCTGCACTGTTGTTTTTAAGGTATATTTTTTAAAAAATATTTTTAATTTTTACCTTTCCTAAGCTTTTATTGTTTGCTAGATTTATTTAATTTAAAAGAATTCGAAAGAATATTTTTAAAATTATAATTTTATCAAAGTTTGTTCATTAAACTATACGAAATAGCTATGTTGTAAACCATTTTATATATACATAAGAAAAGTACCTTCTGATTTAAAAAAAATAATAACCATACATTTTTATTTTAAATAATTCCTGTATAGATGTAACGATTTCTTTCTTACAAAATTTACAAGTCAAATGAGATAATTTAGTGCGTTATGAAACGTTGCCTGTCTTCCTTGCAAGTTTTACTTAACTTTTAAGGTCCTGTTTTATAGTCAAAAAACATCTAAATTTTGAAACCTCATAAAGTTAAAGGTACTAATTATAAAACTTTTAAAAAATATTTTGAAATATTTCATCCATGCACACTTGATATAAAAAACATTCTATGTTGGCAACAAACACAGAATTAGGATTCAGAAACATATAAAAGTTCATTCATAGTTGTTACACAATTTATTAGTAGATTATATTGATTTAATAGTTAAATATGAAAACGTTCAAATAAACGATTTAAAATGCAACCTAATAATCGTAAGTGATTCAGCAGAAAAAAAGACTCTAGCCAACCTAGTTAAAAAGTGAAAGGTACGAATAGGGTTTGTTCAGATTTTTTAATGATTTATTAAGTGGCGAAATTTCGTAACATAACAAGCAGCAGCTTTATACAATAGAAAATCATATTTGAACCATCTTTGCTACTTAAATGTAAGAGCATTAACATTTTTGGCTTTAAACCGTTAGAGGTTTTAGATCAGATAAATTATTTGCATATTGTGTGAACATCATTTGCACATTTTAAACCAGTAAAAAACACATCTGTAAACGTGTATTACATTGTGCAATAAATATATCTGTCTTTCTATCTACTAATGTTAAAATAAAAAAATGTATAACAAAAAATAATAGAGTGGTCAAATTTCAAAATTAAAAATTAATTTTAATCTCCAATTTCATTTTTATAGGCAAAAGCAGTAAATTCGTACCCATTGAAAGTAATATACTACTAAACCATTCTTTTAAACAAGTGACTAATCCGCTTAAATTATTCATCGCAAAAAGTTGTAATTTTCCTGTACTAGATTAATCTTTATGATGTAGCATTCCTTGAAAAATCTTTCAAAAAAATTTATACTAAGAAAATTGGGGGCAAAATCATTCGTTATTCATTTGTAACATTCTAAATGTATTATTCATATCAATTTATTTTTACAATAAACTTTATCAAATCTAAATGTATTCACAGTAGTTATTTACAGGTTGACAGTATATTTATTCTAAAAGAGAATCACAACCCAAATTATTATCTGTAACGTGCATATTTTTTCTAAAGTTTGCAATATTTAAAGTTTACACTTTCATGCGCTACAGTTCTAGAAATGCATTTTTTTTTTTTTTTAATTTTAATTTACGAGTAAAAAAATTAGGTTTAAAAGTCTACTATAATATTAAGTACAATAGTATCATAATTGACAGTATAATTTAACTCTTTAATCCAAAGTCCTACCGAGAAAAAAGAGACTATGATTTCACTTTTTTTAAAAATGTCCCAATTTTTATTTTAAAATTTCCGTACTTTTTTATCAAAAATGTCAAATAAAATAAATTTAAAACTGAAAAAAGTAAAAAAAATATTTAAGGAATTTCGAAGTAAACTGCTGCATAGAAATAAACTTTGAATGCTATAAATTTTTAATTTTATATCACAAATAAGATTGAACAGTGGAATAAGAAAAATTGGATACTGAAATTTTTTTCAGATGAAAAAAAATGATCACAAACATTATAAAAATAGATTTCGATTAGATGTTAGCAATATATTTCTTACATATATCATAAACCGAAATACCATAAAAATACCATATAAAAAATGAAATTTTTAATATTAAATTAATTTTGAAAATTAAGATCTAATACAAATATTCCATAATAAAATAAAAATTATTAATGTGTTGAAAATATTTTTTTAGAATAGAAAATAAAGCAAAGAGAATTGTAAATGTGTACCAAGTTTGAGTATTACGAATAATAATAATAAACGGTTGATCTTCATTTTTATGATTATTATCTGATTTATTATTTCATTTACGTATTTTACATGCGTATTTTTTATTGATATTAAATACAAATACGATACATAGTTTATCAAGCATTTTTTTTATGTATTGCAAAAAACTTTCAGTTCTTCGTAAACTGCTATTAGCATCACTAAAACATTACCCAGGAGTCAAAACACGCTTCATTAAAAGCGTATTATGCATTTTTTTAAACGTCGAGTCATCCCGCTCTCCCAAAAAACGATCCGCGCGACAAAAAATTCCGCAACGTAAACAAAAACGGCTCGACTACCGCATAAAAAGTGGGTCACACCCAAAAAATCCCGCAAACTACCATAACGCGCGATGTCCTCACATCATCCCGTAAGTAGATCACAACAGGTAGCCAGACTCGTTCTTCTATCTTGTGTGCCACTTCGAGCCTGCGCACACACAGACACACGTCCATCACGCACGGCGCTCATCAGCTCATCGCGCTCGGCTGAGCGTTTTGTTTGCTTCCCTCTCCCCTTGGCGCGCGCATATCACTCGCGCTTTCACTGCTTGCGCGCGCTCGACTCATCGGGGCCCGCGCGCGCGCGGATCCAGTCATTGAGCCTCTCCACTGGCACCTTTTAGCCAGCCGCGCATATACACGGACCTCTCCTGACTTTCTCCCAAGCGCTCGCACTACACACATACACACGTACCGGCTGTAGCCTTATGCAATGGGCCTCTGACATAACCTTCGCCGCCACGCCGGCTCGATCGCGTTACGCCACTTTTCCTTACCGCTGTACTACTACTTCTAGCCTCTAGACGCTCTAGCAGCGGGTTGACTGCCTCCCAAGATGTATATGCCCTCCAGGGAGAGAGACGCGCTGATTGATTCGAGGATTGATGGACGGGATAGGTCGGTTGGCTTGCGTCAGGAATTTATGCATGTTATATTGCGATGATTCCTCGTTGGGGTAGGGATTTCTTTTTTATCTTATGGCTTGTGGGTTTGTGGGTGGGTTGCCGCTCTTTTGCTAATCGATTATGTAATTCTCTGCACATATTCGAGTTGGTGGTTTCTACTTAGTTTTTGATTTACTGCTTCTGCTGGAGACCAGTAAAAGTCGGCATTCCAGTTGAGTTTACCGCAAATTATTATCGAAAACAGACTAGATATTGAGTTGAAAAAAATTCTTAGTGAAGTATTTATATATACCTTGTTTTAATCTCAAAAGTAAATGAATAAACGAGTCGAAATGTTAAAGCGTTGCATAAGTTGAAATGATTTGTAAAATTGCTGAATTTAATCAAACAAAGCTGCAGACACGAAATTAAGTAAAACAGCTAGTAGATAAACCCGAGTACGGCAAGACATTTGTTCCTTTCACCGGATCACATGCCAAAAGTTCAAGTGCACAGTCACCTTATTGAAATTGTAATGAGAACATCATCCGAGAATTTAATTTATCAAAATGCAAATATAAATTAGCTCAACAGCCACACATCATCATTGTTTATAAAATAATGCAAATGATACTCCAAGGCATATATATTCACATTGCGAAAGAGAATTAGGTATCGGCATCGTTCCTCTTCAACTAAAAACTAAAAACGCTAAACAGCCATGGAGAAGAAAGAAACCGTGAGCCTTAGAAAACAGGCAGTTACGTTAACGAGCCTAGCGTACCTCAAAGGCGCAATTACAAAGGAGAAGAAAGAAAGGGAAAGACGAAGAATAAAGAGTTATCAGCGAGAGAGGCAGCCTCTCCCTTGCGAACGCGTCCTTGAGAACGAAGAAGACGACGCCTACATATTCGCTGGCAAGCGGACCGCGCCGCCTTCTAGAAGAGAGAGAAAGTCCGAGATTACGAGTGCCGGCTGCAGCAGCAGCAGCATACATTCTCTGCCTCGTCTTTTGTGATTCTAATAGAAAATTGACGCAAGCGATTACGCGAGCGGCGCCGCGCACGCCGGAGATGCAGCCGGTGTGCGCGCGGGCTTTTTGAGAAGCGCGCGCGCGCGCTTCGTTAGAAATAGCGCTTCATGAGGAAGTCGTGGCCAGGCTGTACTTTCGCGTTTCCTCGCTCGTTGGCTGTTTTCGTTTCTTGCGAGCGCGGAGCGCGATTAGCACGCGAACGGGGAAACTCCGAGGGGTTCGGTAACGATCGCTCAATTGCCGCGCGAACTCGCCCGTCATTCCCGCACATCTATATACGCCCGCTCTCGCTCGACAAAGCGTTTTTCCATCTTTATAGGAATCGTTCATTAGGCCGCTTATTGACGATAATTTACGGACGTGTCTTTTCCGCCAAATTACGCCTCTTACGTGAATCCAGATATAATGCGCACGTGTGCGTGCGCGAGTAGCTTTTATCTTTGGCTACTTTTTCGAAGCTACCGTATATACATATGCACTGCGAGGAAGCCAGCGCATCGAATTTCCGATTAGTGTTTACGGGCTCTGAAGAGGCTCGCCGTGTGTATGCTATTAAGCGTTTATAAAGTCCGGGATGTCGTGAAGCTTGCCGCTGGTAATGTAATAATAATAATGCCGGCGCTGGATTACGCGCAAAGAGGCTCTGCCCGTGTAATGTATACTGGATGGGAAAAATTTGGTAATGCCGTTAAAGAACACCCTTGCGCTCGCTCGGCCGAGCGCGCGCCTGAAGATGGAAACGTGAAATTTCGTGGAATTAAATCTGTATGTATAATTAGTTGCCGGCTATAAGGCGAAGCTGTTTACTATTTCATAATGTATTATGAAAATTTAATCCCGTTACGAATTTTGCTGAAATAACGTTGTATAAGAGGCGAACGTTACAAAATCCTTTTTTTTTAACGTTTTTTTTTTTTTTTAATGCTTGAGCCACGATCGCGAGGATATACTTCTTGCAAGTTACGATTGTGAGTACGTGTTTGGGAAAAAATTAATTGGAATTCGAAACGTTAATGAAAAGTTTTTGTCGACAATGTTGTTGAGCATCTATAAATAAATAATGATTAGAGTGTTTATGCCCGATATGAGTCATGAAATGCTAATAATAGAAAAAAGTATTTTTATTCAAGAAAAGCTAGTGAAAACTAATGGATCGCTGTCAACGCGCGAGATCGCAGTGGAAACGTTATGCGCTTTTCGACGACATTACGTCCTCCTTTGCAAGACGCTTAATTATATTGCATTCGCTTCGTCAATGTTTATTCGCGCATTTCGTCTTGAACAATGACGACCTAGATGCAATACATTAATCAGTCTGAAAAGGTCAACGCTAATATCACCGATTACATGGGCACATCAATCCCTTCGTCGCGCACCAACCACCCAACAAACCGTACCAACCGTCCAACAAACTCGACTCTGCGAGCGCACCAAAACAAAAGATAGCGGACCGAAGAACGTGAGACTATTGCAAACAAGTGTATGAGCTAAAAATGCAACAAAGCAAAAATATATATAAAAATTGAGCTTACGCGTATCAAAGTCCGGCTCGGCGGCCGCCTCTGCGCTCTTATCCGTCTGCGGATACTGGGTAGTCGTGACGCCTTGCTGGGCACTGACCAGCACTCCGCACGTCCCCAAAATCAGCAGCAGCTGTCCAGCGCACTGTATCCTCATCTTTGAATCCTTCTTCCTAACAATCCCAGTCAAATATCAAAGTATATCACCGATAGGGCTAGAGTCGCCTATACTTCGAGACAATGCGAGAAGAGCCGAGAGCTAAGGAGAGCGCGTCCGATGCGTGCCGATGTCCTGCGGGTAAATGAGAACTAGCAAGACATGACCGGTGGTCGCGCGCGACCGAGCCGACTCTCCGCGCGTTGCTGCGCCGCGCGCGTAAACTCGCGGGCTTTTTCGAGCGCTGCGAGGCTCGCTCGGCGCGAACGGGCCAATGGGACCGCGAGGTGGGGGGGCTCTCAGAAGCCAGCCGCGCGCTCCCTATAGTCTCTCTGAATGCGGCGTATGCTTGCCTTTCCGCGAGCGCGAAAGGGTAAGTATTAATACGAGCCGAGAGCTGTGTATGTGAGAAAGCGAGAACGACGAAGGCGCTAGCTTTGTGTGTGATAAACTAAAGACGGGCCCCTTCATATTCAGTCTTATATATGTAAGGGGGCCCCTTCTCTCTCGGCTCTGTCTGTCTTTCTCGCGGCTCGTGTGCGCAGGTTGGGCCTAGGCGAACGCACGGCTCAGAGTGAGAAAGAGAGAGAAAGCCTAGAGTCTTTCTTTTTGGGAGAGGATGGAGAAGAGTCGAGTGGGAACGAAAAAACTTCTGCATTATCAAAGCAAGGCAGTGAGAGCGGAGCAGGCATGCAAATTCGCCGAAAAATCTTCCACTAACAATGCGGTCTTCCTTGAATCTATCGGCCGCCACTCCGCTTTTCTGCCTCGCCTTTTTTTTCATCTTATTTGGATGTTTTTGCGCTCCAGGCTGTATTTAGATCTGCGGCGTCGCTCGCCGATTGTTTCTAGGTCGAGGAAAACCAACAAGTCGCGAAGTGCGATGGCGCGTTTCATGATAAGCGACACGACTGATGGCTTTTTCAGAGCGACAACTAAAAGCCACACACTGCGCGCCGGCTGCTGCTGCATGCATAGAGAGAGAAAAAAAAGGAAGTCTCGCGTGGCGAGGGACAAAAAGCCATTATGCGAGCTCGGCAGGCTGGAAATGGAAGCGATGCGGGGAAACTGGCTTGCGGCGCGCGCGCGCGAATTACAAACGAAATTCTGCTATTTCGAGCCGATTGTTGCGCTCCCTGCCATTATTCTTCTCGCTCATCCTTTTTTTCTCCCAGCACGCACGCCGCGCGCGACACTATTATTTCTCGGTAGAAAAGTCTACACGAGCGCAATCCTTATAATATCGCTTGCGGCCTCTATTTTCTTCTTTTTCGCTCGCGAGCCATGAATTTTTAACGAGCTATTGTCTCGCCGAATTCGGATTAGCGCGATGCTATTTCGGCGCTCGTGCCTTCTAATGCGACGCATCTGGTCTGGTTTTGTCTTTTCGAGCTGCTTCGATATCGAAGGCGAGAAAATTCTCGGTGCTAAGTGCGAGGGTATGGTGTTAATTGAAAGCGCCGCGCGAATTTTATTTACCGGAACCGATTTGGGATGCAAATGCTGAACGGTAAACATCGTCAGTTTGTGTTTTACAAGGAAAGATTGTCAAAGTTTTAGAAATAACTGCAACGACAAAACTTGCAACGTGAAGAACGCGTCATTACTTTTTTTACTTATAAGGGTAGCAAAATGAAAACACACAGCGAAAATATTTTTACAATTCATATTTTCTTCGAAGCGCTCGTTGAAGTCATAAATAATTTATTCAAGACTTATTGACGAAAACAAAAGCTCCTATAGATCCGCGGCGTAAAATGCCTCGGTTTTACCGATGTGTCACTCTAACACTCGTATAATCCTCCGATCCGCGGAACCAAGCGATTTGCACGGGTGGTCCCATAACGAATCTCTTCACGTCCGCACGAGAAATTTGCAATTACAACACCGTTCTGTCTTCTTTACAGCCTCCCGCTCAAAATAAATAAACCCGAGCGTCGACAATTCAAGCTCGCTCCGCGCGCTATATCACATAACCGTCAACACACGGGTCAGAAAAAAATTACGCCAGCTCGCCAATCGCGCGAGATTCGCATAATCTCTAATTTTTTTTTTTTTTTTTTTCGTAAAAAATGACGGCGTGAAAAAAAAAGCCGCGGTCAGCCAGATGCGGCTATAAAAATAAACTTGCCACCGCTGCGTCAATTTGCATTTAATTTTGTGCCGCTACCGTTTAGCCGTGTTTGTATATGTGTGAGCTGTTGACCGGCCGGCGTGTCTCAGCCGCGAATTGCGAATGCCGCTGGCGTCGGCGCAAAACGTTTCTAGAAGTGTATATTTCCAGGGGGGCCCGGCCGCATGGATACCCGACCCCTGATAATATATTGCAGGCAGTCTGCGCTTCTCTGAAAGCCAGAAATCACGAAATTTCTCGGTGTATAAGACGCGTATGTATGTACAAAAAGATTTTTCCAGACGCTATATGCGCGCGAGAATTCCGAGATTCGCGTGACTCTGACGCAAAGCCCATTCATTTTTCTTTCTTTTTTCGTTTTTTTCTACCCCGCCCCGTCGTCCTGGCTCTTTCCCAGAAGTCGAAAGATCTGGAAGATTGTTATAGGTGGCTTGCTAATGGTAATTTATACGTATGGTTCATGAACGATCCATTATCGAGCTGTACGCGTGCGCGATTCCGTATGGCTATTGCCAAATGGCACTGTGTTTACGATTTTTCCGTTTTCAGGTTCGATTGCATTCTCTTGTCTGGTTATAAGCACTTGCAAAAGCACATGCAACTGTTTATGCGAGAGGCACGATTATCGCTGACTCGGCAGATACAAAGTTAACGATGTATCTGATATTTATAAACTTTGCGCGATGCATACAAAGTATAAAAACGAAAAATAGTGCAATAATTTATTGTACAATCGAGTTGAAAAACAATCTGAATCCCGACACGTGAGCTCGCCTCATTGTCAAAGTCTACCTCAACTTATCCAAATAAAAAAAAGTCTGTTCCATTAACACTGATGAGCGCTCCAATACAGCCACGAACTCGTAATATATTTACCTCCGACTGCATAATTAAAAAATCGTCGCGCAATCACGGGCCAAGCCGCGTGACTCCAAGACAACAAAAAAAAAAAAATACAAAGAATACAAACTGGAATCGCGCGACTCCAATTTGCCGCGTCAATCCAGCGCGCATAGCGCTCGGCGCTGCTCCATGAGTTTACGGCATTTGGAGAAATCTAAGCCAGCCTTAAGGTGGTTCTCTCGCATCTGTTACTCAACGCCTACGAGCCGAGCGCGCGAATGTGTACTAGCAGAGCCCGACACGGCTCATACCACCAGTCGAGATTGGCCACCCGTGCATTCTTTCTCTCTTTCTCTCGGCGCAGGAGCATGAACTTCGGCTTCGGCGTGCGAGCGTTCTCTTTTGAGTAGGTAGCGTTAGCCGCATTGTGCGGATAGCTGAGCGAGGGAAGAAAAAAGGATTTTCAGTGCGCGCTCTCGCGTTGTGCGCGGAGGAATTTTTTTTAGATGGGTTTCTGGGGCTTTTGTTTGGTGGAGTTTAAATTGATTAATGGCTGTTGATTTTAAGTATTAAATGAATCTTTGTCAGGATTCTGGTTAATAAGACGCACGAGAAGAAAGGAGATCCTTTTTATAACGTATGTTTTATGAGTCACAGGTATTATATATACGTGTTTTTTTTTATATATATAAATTCTACATTTACATCCTGGAAGAAAACCATTCGTATATTTCTACAATTGATTAACGTTAAATTATTTAAATTTCTCAGAAAATAATGAGTCTTGGGAGCAAGTTTTAAATCAGATGATCATGTGGCTTTGTACTCGATACACCAAAAAAAGACTACGTTCAAGGCTTTGATGAAGTACTTCGTCGAGAGATATTTAATGACCTCTGACGCGCACTGAATACATAATTTCTTTTATATACAACAAAAACATTTGATATTTTTAATCGTCTTATACTGTAAAAACGATATTAAGTTTTATTTTTAAAGAACTAATTTTAGTTGTATATTTATAAAAACTAAATTCCATAAAATTTAAAAAAGAAATAATGTTTTTTTAACTATGAACTGAAAGTTAATGTATTTTATCTGATTACTAAATACATTTTAAGAGTATATTTTAAGATTTTCTTGCTTAATTTTATCTCTCGTATTACGTGTTTACTGAAAGGAATATCAAGTAAATGCCGTCATCCTACAGAAAGTTCATTAAACGTAACGTGTTGCAGCGCATAAAATATAGAGTAAGTCTGAATAATACGAAATTCCCATCGATTGTAAGTCATGATTTTATTATATAATAAATATGCTCAGCATTACCTATTTTAAAGATACTGTATTAAATAGTATGCTGTCTCTTAAGTAGCTTATGTAGCTAATACTAAAATTAATTATTATACTCTATTTAAACTTATTTTTTCTAAATAAAAATACAGTAATGGCACTTAAATTTATTTAAATTTATGTTTTGTAAAGATATTTACTAAATTTGAGGCAGTTTAATTTAAGCAAATTGTTATTACTCATTTGTAATTATTACCACAAATTCTAAACAGCATCCCATTTGAATATTCAAATATTTTTACTAAATCTTTATGTATGCGCGCTTGACTTTAAAAAGAATTGTTTTTGAATTTTCAGTTACCAGTGTGAATTTTAAATAACGAAATTATTTATTGTAACCGAATAACTGAATAAAAAATTAGCTGAATTGTTTTTTTTTTTTATTAAAAATTAGCTGAATTTCAACCATGTAACATGAAATCAAAAAGTCATAAAATATTTTCCGATTTTATGCATTTCCGGAAGTTTAAATTACATTTTTGTAAGTTATAACGCGTTATCTAAAAAAGATATTTTTCCACGGAAGTTCGAACAGCGTACTCATATTTTCATATAAATCAAGCAATTGTTTTGTTAAGCAACTCACAAAGCCTATACGTTAATCACTGTACATTAATCACTCATGATTTATTATTAAAATGTAAAAAAATCAAACCCGACATACAAACACCACCTGAAAAATCAAAACACCGGGATTCTCAGTAAACATCGAGGCTGCGTTTTTAACCGGCGAGAAAAAAAGAAACGTGTTTACCCAGCGGCCACATAAACACGCCATTACACTTTAAGCGAATAATAAGTCCCGCAAGAAATAAAAATAAAAGTGGACGCGCTCAGGCTGCCCGTCCCCCCGACAGCCGACAATTATTCCCAGCGCGCATTATCACTTCCCTCGACTCTAGGCATGCATTTATCGCGATTCCGTATTCCATCAGCGCAAAAGTCATTATTAAACAGCCAATTGCGCTGCGCGCCTCGCTTTAACCGGCGCGCTGGTATACAAGAACCAGTGTATACATATCCCCAGCTTGCGCGCCTATTCATCGCGATCCGAAAACCGAGAGCTATATACGCAGCCCGCCTCTCTCTCCATTTTCCTGCGCGCTATAGCGAAGACTGCCCCGTTGCCCAACGCCCGTGTAATTGCGTCCTGGGCGTATGTACGTATACATATCCCTTTTTTTCTCTCTAGCGCGTTCGTACATTATCATTTTGCGTCATCGATCCGCGGCAGCGTCGGTTAAAAAAAAAAGTAACGAAACCAGTTGAAGACTCATCAAGAAGCGCATTGGCGCAATTAATATCGTCCAACTTTCCTATATGTATACACACGAGCGCTCCGTTCGGCTGCGGGCAAAAAGGGGATCGGTCGATGCTAAACTAACGAGCTCTCTCCGCGCGCATTGATTCAGCCGCGATTCGAATTCCGCGATCCGTTTTATGGATTATTCATACACCTACGGCTCGCGCCTGCGCCTGTGTGTATCCATTAATTCCCCGGCTAAATAATAGCGCGCGGGCGCATTGCGATTCAAACGGGCCTGCGTGCATCCATACACACACGCATAAACCCACCTCGGAGCGAGCGCGGCCTGTGCATAGCTACTCCCGTGTCAAAGGCTTGCCTTCGCTTTTCCATTATCGGACGCGTAATACGCGTAATACCTCCGCAGCGCGCTTACTTAATTCGGGCACGCTTGCGTCCGGGAGCTCGGCGCACAAGAGAGGGAGAGTTCATAACCCGATGAAAATGGAATTCCCCCATTAGCCGATTTTATGTGCCGCTGCGCTGGAAAACCAGAGCGAGAATACCGCGGAGAGAGAGAGAAAAGTTATGCTTCTGTCGCGCGCGGGTTTCTTTCGTTTCTTGGGCATTAGATAATGTTTGAGGCGCACGAGCGAGCAGGATCTTAAAAGACGGGAACACGTTTCGTTTGCGGGTTTGCTGGGCTTTTCGTTGCTTTGCGCGCGCGTGCGGCATCGAAATAGCCGCGAGAGCTCGCTTTTTTTTTATGCCGGGCTGCGTTTGTTTTATAATGAGCGATGATAATCGTTTGGTGTGTGCGAGGGAAAATGAGGATTGCTGTTGCAATTTTGATTGATAATAGTGGGTTATGAAACGAGGAGGAAAGTTGATTTAGTTGGGTTCCATAATTTTTTTGTTTGTTTAATGTAGAATTACAAGTTCTTGCGGACCAGGTGATTGAGGCACCCGGAAAACAGCTTGATATTTACGTGCGCTGGCAAAAAGTAAGGTCGTCAGGAAAATTGGAGTTTTGGATCGAAATTTAAGAGCTTAACGAAATGATACTGTAGGGATTTTTCTTTGTGAAAGAGGTAGACCGTATACATATGTGGGTCGAACAAAATAGTATCTATTAAAAAGTACCATTCAGCCTGCAGGAGATTAAAGAAAAGAAAAAAATTAAAATTGATTATTTATTGAATCCTGTAAATAATATTAAATCCCTTTATATATAGATTGACCAATCTTTTGTTCTTGATTACATACATTAATCAATAATAAAACTTTTTAAAAGTACAAAAACTCTGATCGTTAGATATCTTAAAAAGATTATGCCCCCATTCTTTTAATTATCTCACTAATTATCAAAAACATTACACAAACGATGCACCAATTATTCTTCTCTATAGAGATTTCTTTATATCTTCTTTTATAGAGTCAATTTTTAATCTGTCATTTTACCATGAAACATTACTAAGCAACAATTTTATGTACATATTATACATTTTTTCTGAAATATCCTTAATTACACTAAAAGAAAAGATATAAAAAATTATCTTTTATAACATGTTATTGGCTTGTAATTTCAGGTATTATCACATTTTTGTAATTATTTCCGACGGTACAAAAAGGTGATGATTAAATCAGTTTATAGTCATTTTTTTTATATAGAATAATAAAAATACCCACTTATAGGAGCTTTGTAGAATTCGTATCAAAAGAGAATTTTGCGCCATTCTAAGTTCCAAAATTTGTATTGTTTTATGCCGCTCAAAAATGCAATTTTTTAATATAAATTTCGAGTCCAGATACTATTTAAAATGATTGAATCTGCAATTTTAAATACGGAATTCTGCTACACTCTATTAAAAAATTATCATTTTTAATTTTAAACTATAACATTCCTAGGCTAACAATATTTTTCTCTACTTTATATAGTAATTTTTGTCACTGTAAATAATTTGAAATGTTCATACATATAAATGTGTTAATTTATTTCGAAAATCCTTGAACAAAAAATAAAAATGCAAAGTTAATCGCGGAACCATTATAAGCAAACAATACAAAGTACCAAAAATCCCATAGAAAACGGCTCTCATCTTTGTTTACCTGGGTTTCCCCTAACGAGACCAATCCACCTGAATTAATAACAACCAGCGCGCAACGATTTCCAACTTTTTTCCGCACACGGAAATTCGGGCCATCTCTCTCCGCGCAAATAATTATTTAGCAATTATTTCCATTACCATTGTATCATAGTAGAATGCAATATTTTCGCAAAAATTAGAAACAAAAGCAGCGGAAAGAGCCCGATCCAGATAAGCAGAACCCGCTCGTTAGACGCTACAACACGCACACGCACCGAGCCGCGGCCAAACGTTATACCCCCCTTACGTAACCTCCCGCGTTCCGAATTTGACAAAGCGGAATCGAAAATCTCGGCTCTCGTAAAGGTAAAAACGCGATCTTGCGAAATGAGCGTGCGCGCGCCCGTTGCGTTATGCGCGCGAGCGGCAAACATTACATGTGTATATAACTGCCGCCGCGGTAGCTGACTTGCGGCGTGCTCTCGAAAAAAGTGGATAAAACTGATCCGGCCGAGAGAGCGCACGGTTTTCTATCAAATGTATTATGCGGACAAGGTCAGATAGGCGGAGAGGTGTTATATGCGCGTGTCTTAATCGCTTTCGTGTCTATATTATTTGCGCAATGCGCGCGGATGGCAAACTCACGCGCGAATTTAATATCGGCTGTGAGTGAATGATTTGGTGGAGTGCTGAGCGCCTGGATGATTGAGCGCCAGACTTGCACGCTTGTAGGTGGGGTTTGGGTTTTTACGACGCCGGATTGATGGCAATTTGTTGAGCGGGTGTGTATTGCTGGAGGCGTTGGTGTAGGGATTTAATAATAAAGATTGTTTTGTAATACGTATGTACTGATTGTATTTGTTTATAAGACTTATTGCTTAATCGTAAAAACAGGAATGCAAAATATAGTTTTTCTTTGTAATCGAAGCTTATTAATCATTATACAACGTAATTACGTTTGGATTTAGATAATTCTTTAGTATTTATTAGATTGACAACAATTACTGCTTATACTTATCCACTAGATAATGTCTAATAAAATAACGTCTAATAGAGTTTTCGAAAAAAATTGAAAGTGCATCATCAAACCGCACATTGCAAATTAACGCTATATAAATAAAACTAGAAAATTCAAAACAATAAAAAACGCCATCTCCAAAATAAAAAAACAAACCTACGGCGGCAACAACGTATCGATCGGATACTTCGAATAAATCTTATTCGAAAAATTCTTAAAAAGCCTCGACACCGTCTCCTCCAGAGCCGGCTTTATCTCAGCAGCTACGGTCTTCCAATTATCATTCAAAAATAAATTCATCGCATCGGCAAGCATCTCATCACCATTGAAGAGATTGTCGAGGTGGACGCTGGCGTGGCCGACGTCAAAGTCGCAGTAGAAGTCGACGACGCGGAAGTGCGTCAGGTGGCTGTGATGGTCCTGGTAGCGCTCGCCCTGGATCGTAACGATGACGTCAATGTCGGTGTAGTTGCCGGCAGCCATGCCGGAGCCAGTTATGGGTAACATTAAGATCTTGCCGTCCATTTGGTAGTCGGCGCGCATTTCGAGGCGGGGGATGTAGAGCTTCAGCCTGATGCGGTCCTTCTCCATGTCGATTCTGTGGGAGAGGATGTGGTTTAGAGGTTTTGGGGGGTGAGGTTGATGATGGTTTTTTTTTCTTGGTGGAGATTAGCGAAATGGATGGATGTAATTTTTTTTTAGTGGAGGTGAGCTTATTTATGGGCTTGTAGATGTGTGTCAAGTTTACTGAGATAATTTTTGTTTTGTTTTAATCTTTTTTTCGAATCTGTTTGCGTGTGTGCACTAATTTAATGATTTTTAACTGTTTTCTTAAGGACGATGAACTTTTGAGATAATACTGCATTCACAGTGACTACTTCGTGAATACTAATGGAATTAGATAATTAGATTTTTCTCGAGCGCTAAATAGACTCTACTACACGTCGCATGTTACACATGCGCTGTATAATAAAAATAACCTGTAATTAGTTTGTTTAAACTTGACCCAGACAATATTTACATGTACTCATTTTTAAAAATCTATACAGCATTGCGGCTAAAATTTATTTCGACACATTTTTATTATAAAAATGAAAATTCCTGACTCAAACCACACCATTCAAACATTACAATCAAAATAAAAAAAAACGTTCTTAATCAAAAAAGAAAAAAAACTCTCCAATGCAATACTCACTTGACGCTCTTCAATATGAACTCCGTTCCACCCCAGACTTTGGCGTTCCTATAGGTCGACCTGACCATAACCGGGCCGCTGGTCTGGCTCAACTCCACCTCCGGCACATTAAGCGGCTCGCAAGGCGGGATATGCAGCGCGGGTATTCCAAGCTTCAAATAGGGCCTGAGCCCTTCCACACTCCGCTTCACGCATTCGTTCAGGTGCGGATCGCTGCGGTGACATATCCTCAAAAACGAAGCTGTCTCGCGAAGCAAAAGAAGTCTTTTATTTTACATGGAAAGACCGTGCTGAAAGCTAAGCGAGGAAATTTACTCACGTATCTCGGGCGTGGAGGTGGCGCCGGGTCCAAAAAACGCGGCTGCGGCGAAAGCGAGGAGAGTGACTAGGCGGCGGCCGTGCATCCTGCAGCTATCGGCACTCGCTAAGTAAATGGCGAAAGTTGCCCGGTGACGAGCTGGCCGATGGCATTCGGATGCACCGTCAGCCAAGAATCGCTGAGTTGCCTTTTCATCGGCTCGCATGCTCTTGTTATTGCCATTTTTACGCAATTCTCATAACATTCCGCTTATTGGCCCAGGGGACATTGTTTCTCACTCGTGCTCACTGTTTTGTGTTTTCGTGAGTTTCCGAGAATGTTTGCTAATCGCTCAAGATTATTTCCAAGTCCTTAGCGCTCGGAGTGTAATATGACCATCTGCCTGTAAATAGACGATTTTATAGCCGGTCGTTTGCATGCTAAAGCGTGACAGTATCCGCGGATGCGTCGTCAGAGAGCTACTTTTAACTTTTATTGGAGTTTCCAGCACGAGCGTAAAGTTCGTCTTTGAGAGAAAAAAAAGAGAACAATTACCCTGCGCGCGCGGTGCCTTGAAATTCATGCCATTCTTAAGCGCACTCGGCGAGCTCCAGATGCGCGAAACGATTAAAAGCCCGGCACCGTGATTCGATCGACCCACTTAAAGCCGTGACTACGGCCGACGTAATGATTAATTCGCTTAACGCGCTCTTCGATTAAAAGTGAAGAAAAAATAAATCCTATTTAAAAATAGCCGCGAAGAAGAAGAAGAAAAAAAGCGGTGTTATAATTCACAATCAGGCGTCCGGTGAAAAAGCTCGCGATTACGTCAGCGCGATTAGCGAATCAGTGATTCGTTTTATTTGCTCGTCGAGGTGTTTTCGCGCTCTCGCAATTATCCGCAGGCGAGACTTTTCATCGATACACTTTCGAGCGAAAACAAGGAAGCGCGATAAACAAACCGGCGCGCGACGCGCCTTTTTCATCAACAACAAACTCACCGCTAGAAGAAAGTACACAGCCGCAAACGAATGCAGAATATAAGAGATGCATATGACGAGAGTAGAGGACGCGTGTCCAGCCTTGCCCCCCATCGGTCCCGCGCGCGGCTTAAGGAAATCGCCCGCAGAAATGATCTCTGACTAATAAGACCTAGAGCAGCGAGCGCGTTAAGAAAACACGCATCTGCGCGCGCCGAGCGGTCCATGGCCCAGATCGCACGCCCTTCCACGTTCGCCTATAAGAACGAACGCTGACCCATCAAACGCTTGCACTCGGACACACACGAGCGCTCGTGCATCTGAGCCTATTTTTCAGCTCGGACAGTTTCTTTTTTTCTTAATTTTAAGTCGGCGAAGTAGCCGTCTTTATAAAGTGATACATAGCTCGCAAGTGAGGATCGCGACAGCCACCAGATCCTCTGATCTCATTAGTATTAAGACCTATGTGCATCGCGGTCAGCTGCACCGTCTTTCTAATCTGCCTGCTGATCAGCCTGATCCTCCTCGTAATCTTCTACAAGCCTCTCCACTTCTGGGAGGTGACGAGCGTCGAGTACCGCTCGAGCAGCTACTGAACCCACCGACGAGCCTGAAACCAAGCCTAAAATGAAGCTTCTGCTAATAGGGCTCCTCCTAGCCCTGGCGACTCTAGGCAGCGCCTCGCTGCTGGAGATGTCTCAAGTCCTCTGGTCGCGCGTCCTCGGCGGGGGCTACAAGCGCATCGGCAAGCTGGACCCGCTGCGCGTGCCGGTCATCAAAGTCGACCAGTCCGAGGGCAACGCCAGCTACCGGGTGATTCTGCGCAACCTCGAGGTCACGGGACTGAATAACTCGAGGGTCGAGAGCGTGCACATCGTGAGGGGCAAGCTCAAGTCCAACCTGAGCGACGGAGAGGCCGGATACGTGAGCTACAACGAGCAGAGGGCGATGGACTCGATCAGGTACCGATTCCACACGCTGGTCAAGGAGCCGAAGCCGAGGGGCGAGGATAGAGCGCAGAGCGCCAGTAGCCAGTTCGAGAGGATCGTGGAGTTTGATCCGGCGCTGATGAGGGCCAGGGAGGACGAGGACTTTTTGAGGACGGGCGGACGGGAGACGCAGAGCCAGAGGTTTGGAGCGACGGCCGAGGCGCAGAACGGAAAGGATAATGGCCTGCCGCGGCTGTATAATAGGACCTACCAGTCGAGCTATGGTGACATGAGAGTTGCGATGAACGTTAGTATAATGGAGTGTGTACTAGTTTTGAGATCCGTTCGGGGGGGCTATTATTATTGGTATCGCAATAGCCGTTAACGAAAATCGTAAATCATTTTCCTGTTACGACACGTTGGTCGAAAAGCTTCCTCGGTTATTCAATTTTCCGCGACTGCCGGCGCGTTTGAATTCGGAAGCCGTTACTTATATCAGCTGAAAAGGTAGCTTATTTCCTGCTCCAGACCAGTTCGTAAGCTACATGTTTTTATGTAACTATTTTTTTGAGACAGTATTTAGGATTACTAATTTTTCAGATTTTGAAAGAGAGATAGGCGTTGTACAAAAATACAAAAATAAAAATATTTAATATTTTTTTTTTGTCAAATAAGATTTTTAATGAGATTTATTAAAGCTTTCTAGCAATTAAGCGTTATGCATTTTAATTAAGTCTTACAATGTTCATTTATTATTATAAAAAATTTACATTGGAATAATAATGATAAAACAATTACACTGGAACTCTCTGCATTGTAGATTACAAAAGGATATAAACTAATATTAATTTTAAAATATTTCTTAAAACGAAAAGTGAAATCTATTTTTGCATATTGCGTAAGTTAATTCATTGCAAACACTAATTATGCAAATATCTTCAAACATTTTTGATTCAACCTTATAAGCATAAATTAGAAACATTAGTATAAAATAATTAACAGTCCACAAGCTTCCACAACTTCCGCATTAAATAATAATATATATAACCAAAAAAAATTTCGTAAAAAAAATTAAAATCATTTACAGTCGACTCCAAGAAGCCCATCTTCGGTCCGCGTGGTCTACACCCACAACTACAAGACCGACGTCAAATCAAACACTCAAGCCCAGGACGAAAACGAGCGACCCTGCATAGGCGCCTGCAGACGCTACCAGGACAGCAGCAGCAGCCGAGTAGAGACCCGTCGTCTTCCCGCGCAGCAGCAGGGTCCATTCCCACCCCTAGAAAACGGGCAGAACCGCAACTACCAGGCTCAGCAGTACAACGCCGGGCGAGTCAGCAGCACTCCTGGCCCCGATTACGCGCTAAATGGTCAATTTGGCGGCTCCAATTTCCAGGCGGGCTCGGCCAATGGTCAGCGTCAATTCTCGGTCAAGAGTTCCGGTAATCAGGGAATCAGCTACTCGAACTTCAGGAGCGGTCAAGCCGAGGGTCAGTATCCAGAGGATCAGCAGCGTCAGGCGCAGTTCGGAGTCAAGGGAAGCGGCTTCTCGGGTAGCTATAGAAACGGCCAAGTAGAAGGACAGATTGGTCAGGATGGTCAAGGCCAGGGCGAGTTCGGGGTCAAGGGAAGCGGTTTCTCGGGTAGCTATAGAAACGGCCAGGTGGAGGGTCAGATTGGTCAGGATGGTCAAGGCCAAGGCGAGTTCGGGGTCAAGGGAGGCAGCTACTCTGGCAACTACAGGAACGGTCAGCTGTCGGTGCAGAGCAACGGCGGCGAAAACTACGGCCCCAACGGGCAGCGCCAGAGTCAGTTCGCTCTGAACTCGGGAAGTTTCAACAGAGGACGGGAAGGCGAAGTTGAGAGCTCGGCTTCGGGCAACTACGAGGCGAGGTTGCAGTACGGTGGAGCCAGCTTTACGGGAAATTCGGGGGTGAAGGGTGAAAATGTTCCGCCAGCGGCTTATTCGGGTAGCTTCAGGAACGGCCAGCTGGTTGCGGAGGGTCAGGGTGGCAACCGCGACGGTCAGAGGTGATTGTTTTTATGATCTGATTTTTTTAGCTACTCTTTAAATAATTCAATATTTATTTAGATAAAGCAAACATCAATAACATATAGCATGTACTTTATAGTCAGGAATAAATTTTAACCGAAAGTAATTTGTAGATATTTGTGTAATAGTGAGCAACAGCGCCTTCAAGCCAGATACCAGGCAGCCCAGAGGAGCAGATTCGCCGAGCAAACGACTCCGTCTTACGTCGAAGAATTCGCGCCCTACAAAGCCCCAGCCGTTCGCATGGAAAATCAGCCCGGCTACGTCGACATCGTGTACGCGAGCGAGAAAAAGCAGGGCAGCGAATCTCGCTTTGAAAATCTGCGAGCAGCTCCTGAAAGCGATCCACGAGCTTACGGCCTTGAAGATGCTGTTAAGGTACCCACGTGACAAAGCAATAATTTTTTTATTATAGTATAATAGTGAAGGAGCGCGTGCACGTTCTCACGCTTAAATCGTAAAGTAACAGATTTCAAGGTGGAGAATATCTGTGGCTTCCTATAAGATAGTCGGTTAAGTCAATTTTTTGTCTTTTCGAAAAATCGGAGGAAACAAGTTGAAATTAACTAACGCTTAGTTCATTCGTTTAAACACTGAATACCAACATAATTATGACCATAAATTTAAAATGTACTTTTCTCTCTTGCTGCAAACTAGTAAAAGAACGTTGACGAACAGTTTGCTATGAATTAGGGATGGGCTCTCTTACAATTTTTATTATTAATTTTTTACAAAAAATAATAATTTTATCGATCTTTTCGAAACATTTGTGTTTTTATTAAGATAAAGCAATAACAAAAACGTATTAAAAAGTAATATCTATAATCTTTATGTTAATAACTCAAGATCAATTTCGTGATTTTTTCTAAGTTAACAAATTTCTATTCAAATATGTAAACAATATCAAGGTAAACAAATCGAATTTAGATAAACAAAAAAAATAAAATCAATTAAGAAAAAATTTCCAGAATTTTATATGTAAAAGGGTTCCTCCCATCTCCAAAAAACGGTATACACACAATAGCAAAGCAAACGGACTTTAGCACTCTTGCTACAAAGCCACGGATACATAACTCTAAAAAACGAATCAATCCGTTCCGCGTAAGAATCGAGCGATCATTAATCCACTCCCTCAAACTTTCGCCTCGCAGGACTTGAGCAACAATCAGCGCTACATAATTCACAACTTCACCGAGGGCGAGTCCCTGAGCAGGCGGAACGACGCTGCGCGCGTCGCCGCCGAGTCCAAGCGAATCCGCGACCTGGTTAGATACGCCAAGGAGTTCCAGGAGAAGCAGGGCTACTTCGAGGAGGGCATGGAGCTAATTTACCACTTTGGCAACGTCAACGGCACCGGCATCTCAAAGAACGAGACGCTGCTGCAGCGCAGGAAGCGCCAGCACGCTGACGACAAGGATGAGGTACTTTTGAGCAAGATGGGACCCTTGATTTTTAGTTGGAAAAGAGGCGGGCTTGGTGTAGAAAGCGCAATTTCCCCTCGGATTTTTCGGGGAAGCCGAATCAAGTTTGGAAAGCCGCGCTCACGTGAGCGCGTCAGTGTGCTTTTGCAACGTCCTTAATTGTTTTTCTTTTGCTTGGTAAACAACGAGCCGCGAGGGTATTGCGAAAGGTAGGCGCGAGCTAATGAAAAGCGAATGAAAAAGTATAAAGATGAAGGGAAAGGCGAATTGACGGCTGAAGAGTCGTGGTTTACGATGCGTTGGACGAGAGTAATTAGGAGTTAAATCAAAATTAACCGGGAGATACAGACACTTTTGTCTTTAGCTAGATAATAAATAAATTTAATGATGTTTGAAATTTTTATTTATGTTCTTCGAGGTAGTATGCGCCGTTAATTAAATACGAAATATTCTAAGTATATTTAGTATTTCATAATAATGAAGTAACAACAAAAAGTAAGGAAATTACTGTTCATTTCAATCAAACTGTTAAGGGGATATTAACAGCTTGTATTTACCGGCAATCACGACGTACAACTTTTTTTCTGATACGACACTCAATGCCGAAAAAATATCTTACTATAAAATCATCTTTTTATTCTAAAACGCCGTAATAATAACGACATACCTTTCCAGTATTAGAAATCAGAGACAAACATCTCAGTTATTGTCAGTAACTGGAAACCTCTCAATGCAACACGAAACCTTCCTTGATACCGACAATAGCAGGTAGCCAGTATTCTCATTGAATTTTTTGATTAAGGTGAACATCTTAAGTAGATTCAATTAAATGAGTTCAAGCAATTGTCGGTATCAAAATAGGGGGACGGGGGGTCCTATTATACGAATTTATGCCAATCATAACATAAACCATCAATCAATCAACAATCACAGTCCGCTTCCACCAACTACCCCAACCCACAACCAACAACCAAAAAACCTCTGTCTTTCTGCCAAATCCAGGAGGACGTGATGCACGTGATCCTGAGGATCCGCGTGCCCCAGCTGAGCGTGAGGTCCGGCTACGCTCTCAACGGAAAAGTCGGCAGCCAGCCAGTGCGCGGCAGCGGCCTCCTCACCGGCAACTTCAGTAAGAAAGTTACAGAGCCACGAACGTGGCCACTTCTCGCTTTACTTATCCATCGGAGCAAACCTTACGCAATAACGAGGCCGGCGCAACTCGTCCGGCTCGCTCGCTTTTCGCTTTAACCAAAACAAAACCGAGCGCTCGAGAGAGAGAGAGAGAGAGCAAAAATGCGCGCACGACACATCTGCACGCAGCTTTCTGGCTGTTGCGCAAGCTTTAATCCGACTGCGCGCGCACACTCATCCGGCTTTTTCAGCGTCGGGCTTTTCACTTTTGCCGCTTGTTTTATAAAGTAACGGACGTGCGTGATCAAAGCCCCGGCTTGTGTTTGTTTACGATCGGGAGCATTGTGTTTTCTCGCGCGCTAGTTTCTTTCATTCGGCGTCAATTTTTTTAATTCACCGCTCTCGCTGTTAATTGCGCGCGTTTTGCAATATTTCGGCGCGCATGGAAGAGGGTAATATGTTAACGCAAACATTTCCATATAATCCGATTTTCTCACGATTGTTCCCGCGCGGCGCTTACTCACGCAGCGTGAAACGAGCGTAACAAAAGCGAGCGAGCCTGCAAAATGTGCCGCTGAAATAAATCAACCTGTTTACCGCTTATCTTAATAAAAATATCCATCCTCACATCCGTGATCCTTTTCGGGGATTCACAAAAATATGACGCTTATCTGTTTGTTTTCTTTTTCCAGCCGACCTGATCGCTGATTTCACGGTCGAGCTGAAGCAAGTCGACAACAAGACGATGATCGTGCGAGCCGCACGCGCAAAACTCGTCTCCAAGGATCACAGGGTCAGACTCCAGGACATGGACGACAAAGGACCGGTCGAGTCCATTTTGATTCAGGGTAATTTTCGAGGTCCAATTATCTTTCGTTTTCGTTCCGCAGAGTCGCGCTTGAGGAAAGTGGCTGCGCCGTTTATTTTAATATTTTTAGCGCTCTGATTTTCCGCTATATAGCAATTACAGTCTATACAGCCTTGCATTTATGTAGGTCACACATATTAATTACTTTCAAAGAATCTACTTTGCAAAAAGAGTCTGCATTCCAGCAGTTTTTTATCGAGATCCAATACGAGCTACACAAAAAACGAAAAACTCGAACACTCGAGAAAAGACATGAAAAAACTTGCCTTCGAGTAAAAGCGCGTTTATAGCAAATGAAGCTCGCCGCCGACGACGCCCAGCTGTACATATTTTAATAAAGATTATCGGCAGGGCTCGCGCGAGCGTTACAACCAGATAGCGAAATTATGTAAACGGCGCGCCGAGGCTGGAAAATACATGGCTTCACGTTACGCGGTCAATTTCTTCCTCCCGTGTGTAATGCAACGGACGCATGAAATAATAATTCGAGCGACGCCGAACGCACTTTGACGAAAGATTCGCCTACATTTGCGAAACCCGCCGCTACCGAATTTTCCCAATTTCTCACGCTCTCTTACCTAAGCTCGCGCGAAAATTGATTCGCCTATTTTGAGCCGTAGGGGGTTTCCTCGGTCTCGCGCCGCCGGAGAAAGAACAGCGCCTATACTGGCTTCGCGCAACAATCCAAGAAAGCCACGAATACCCAACTCTTTCGAGGGAATTCCCAGTTTAATAATCGCGCGCCTGTCGCAATCCAGCGCGCGTAAATCCTCTCATCGAAGCTTGTTATTAAAAGCGGCCCGCGCGTTGCGCGTATAAAGGAGACAACTGCATGTACACTTGAGAAGCGCGCGCGCACAATGCAAATTAACCAAGCTCACCGGTAAACGTTAAAGCCAGCATCTAGCTGTACAACAAATATAATTATCCTCTCGATAATTAAATCCCGCGATTCCAGCTCATTACTATATTAGCGCGTGTACATAAACCGCGCGCGCTCCGCGAGTTATACAATGTTTTTACCTCGGCGCATTTTGTAACGCGCCATTATGATCTTAAACGCTCGGCAAGCCGGGAGAGTGTTTTTTTTTCTCTCCCGCCGGCTTCGACAATTAGAATTCCCGGCTGCGAGCTGTACGAGCTGTGTATATATACTCAATGGCTTTCCTTTCACGCAGGTGTGATGGCTGCCGAGGCGGTCGCTGCTATGATCGCCGACGACCTGGCTACTAAGGCGCTCAGCGAGGACAACGCGGACGGAGTAGTTTACAAGATGTACAAAAATTTGCCTGTCATCGATAAGGCGTGAAAAGAAGAGATCGCTGTTGAAGTTGAAAGTTATCCGGATTACTTTCGTTTTCTTTACATGCTCGAGTTTTGATATGTTGTTCATTCGGTTATTAATTTATTATAGGCAGCTGCTTATATATTTATTCACCTACTTATTTATCTATTTATTTGCCATTGTTTTTATATATTTGTGTTCATGCATTGTGGCTTACCTGTTTTGAACGTGATACATTTTTTTCTTATATTGAAACAGAGTTGATTTATTATTTTTTTTTTTCTCAAGCTTGTAATTTAAATATCCTTCTAGGCCGTTCTACTTCTGGCAGCGTGTATTCCAAAATAATTGTGAGAGGATATTTAAAAACTTGGAAAAGATGAATTATTTATCAGGAAATTATGCCGGTACACAAATAAATTACAGAAATCATCGATTTAACGTATATTAATTAATTAAGTTTAGATGGTTATATAAAAAGGTTATGTAAAAATACCGTTGAACTCAGTGACGTGACCGCAAACATAATTGTATTAATAATTTCATATCAATTAAATTTTATATTTATCGATCATCACCTTTTAAAAATGCGAATTTGCAAAATAATGAAATCTCGACGATCTCGAAATAAAGATTTATTTTAAACCTATTTGAGTAATTAATTTATTTTTAAATTTCTCTTAAAATACTATCTTTATTTAAATAGTTTCACAGAAATACAGTTAATAAATTATACTATTTAATTAAATTTCTTTTCATAGAATCGAAGTTCTGTAATGTTTTGAAATGAGCAGAATAGTAAAAAAATGGAAATTCAATACCATCATTATTATTATAATACATTTCTATTCACAGAAGCTTGTCGAAAACAAAACAGTCTCAAAAAATTCCCAACAACACCAAAAAGAACCCAAAGGACGAACCAACGTTTAAAATTCCAGATGTACATAAACCGAAGAACCTTGCCTAAAATTACGCTTTGAATCTAAAAAAAGAGCGCTCTCAGCCTTGTTGAATCAGTACATCCGACAACTCGCAACAATAAAATAAAAGCGTCACAGGCACGCAGCGGCAATAAAATTTAATTTTCGCCAGAATTGTGCAAGCGCATCGGCGAGAAATGAGCGTAAAAAATAATGAAGCTCTCCCGATAATTAAATCCTCCCGCGCGCGCACGTATAAATAATAAAGCCCTGAAATTATGCCGGTGCCCGGTGCACCTTCCCTTATCTCGCGATCGTCCCTCGGCCGGCGTTTCCTGCCTGTGCGCGCGCGCTATAGCAACAGCGTCCGAAGGCCACTCGGACGATTAGAGCCGCGTCGTCGCTGATTATGGTGTAGTGTATCCGCGCGGGAGAGCAGCTCTCCGGAGAGCGCAAGGAAGAGCGGAAGGATGCGCCGTGTAATGAAAGAGCCGCTAAGGGGGACAATGACACGTGCCGATGAAAAATCGTCTCGCCTCTCTGTCTGTCATCGTGCCTCCGTGTATGTGTTTACCTTATAGAGGCGTGCGAGCGGCTGTAAAGAGAGGAGAGAAAAAAAAAGGGGGGAATAAATACGGCCCTGACAGCGTTTAACGCCGAGCGCGAAGACAGACGCGAGAGAGCGAGAGAGAGAGAGAGAGAAAGAGAGGAGCAGTCTAGCGTGATGAATTCAGCTGCAGGGGGGCAGGAGCGCT
This sequence comes from Eupelmus urozonus, assembly GCA_900480035.1. Classification (NCBI taxonomy): domain Eukaryota; kingdom Metazoa; phylum Arthropoda; class Insecta; order Hymenoptera; family Eupelmidae; genus Eupelmus; species Eupelmus urozonus. Next base: position 53,049 of record UELX01000789.1, read on the forward strand.
GAGGAGACACATATACCCAAGAGGTAGGTGAGAGTGGGGTTCGGCGCCGGAGAAAGTGCAGCTTTGGTTTATATATACGCCGGCGCCAGGACCATCGCACGCATTTTCGCATTTGGCAGCGGCCGGCTGGACAGTGTCGAAGCGAGAAGTACAAGTGACAGGGAGAGGATTGAGCTGCGGTATATACTTGGCTTTGCTGTTTGCCTGCACCCCGCGGCATCGTCATGATTGGGTACTTAGGATTGGCGGCTCTGCTCGCCCTCGCACAGATCTCATCCGCCAAACTTCGTGAGTTTTTTTTCATAATGTTTCGTTAAACGTAAAAATGTTTTTTGACAACGGATATATTATAAATTATATTAAGTTATTTATAAATAAATAAATTTTTATATATATGTCAAATATTATCTGAATTGTCTGTAAACATGAAACAAAATTAAATTTTTATATATTTTAAAATATATTTTCGATTCTATAAACATTATATTGATACGCTATTTTCCTATAATATTAAATTTTTTAATTCAAGTATAAATCCAACCATGTATATCAAATTATATTTTTACAATTATTTTGAAAAGTTAACAATTATTTTTAATTGACCTTTGGTGCAATTAATTAATGATGAAAACTTAATTTGAATTTTCATTAACACATAGAGAGACAGCAACGGTATAATTAAATATTCAAATTAAATTTCCTCCATAAACCTAAACGTTACTTGTCAACCTCTTTACCAGCAACATTCAAACACTTTAATAAAACCATAAAAAGTCCCAAACTCAATTAAAAAATTAATCATCCATGACCGACCCATCGGCTCTTACTTTCTAAACGCAACTTCCCTCCCAGCTCTCTCGCAAGTTCAGCCGAGGCGAATCGTAAAATTTCGTTAACCGATCTATCCACTCACGCGCGTATCGCGACGACGAAATAAAAAAAAAAAGAAGCGAGGAAAAAGCACGCTCGAGCGCTCGAGCGGCGGCTTCACTTTCTACGGGTGGTGTGCGAGCGCGCGCGCGCTTTCGATTTTCGATCGGCCTGCGCCTGCATCGCCCGTCGAATGCATCACGCGACGCATCGGCTGTATATGCTAAATCGCGGGGAACGTGCCGGTGATCCGGCTCACGTCCGACGATACGCGAGCTGGCTATGTAACGAGCGCGCCGAGGCCTAATTACAGAGTGGACACAATATGGAGCAGCGGCTCCGTGCCGAAATGCAAAATACGATAATGGCTGGGGTAGTGTATCGGGAGATCTTATGCAATTTGCCGGTGCGATCTTATTGAAGAGACTGTTTCTTTGGGATAATTTTTTTGTTATGCTTATGTAAAGCCGCGTGGAGCTTGTTTATGCTGTAATTTTGTTGAAAAAGTGTCTCACTGCCTTGGCGAGATATAGAATCGAATAATAATACTTTGATATTTTAATTATAGGAAAGGTTAATTCAAAAAATCAGCGCAACGTTTCAACGGCGTTTAGCCTTCTTCCTCAAACTAAACCTTTACTATTATTTTTGAATTTACTTAGTAAGGTTTGATAATTGAAGTTTTGATGAATAATAATCATTTTTCTCTCACCGGCATTGCTTACATAGTAAAGCTCCAACAGATAAAAAAATCATCGTATCTATTAATCAGATCTCGCGGTTACCATTACTATAAATAAAGTTGCCGCAACGAGACACGACGTTTACTTTTGCAATTACTAACATGGAAAAATTGCGGCCAGCGAGCGCGCGCAGTCACAATTGCATCCCGCTGCGATAGAATCTCGCGTTGCACATCGAGGCTATAATACCTTGTCGCGGCGCCCAAGACAAAGAGCGACACAAAAACTGGTTTTAATATGCCTTATTAGGATCGCGGCGAGCGCAAACAAACGTCTAGATTTACCAGCTCGCGGATTCGGCCTCGAGGAATCATAAATTTACTAATGATCGATTCCTCGTAGCCGCGATTATCCTGCTCGTGTTTTGACTGGCGCGGAGGAAAAACTTAATTATAGTTGCCCGGAATCGTGAACCGAACGATTAATCCCAGATGTCACAGCTGCGTTTTGTAGAATCAAGTACATTGCAGCTAGTAAAAACGCAATTTTTACAAAGTCAAACGATACACGCGCAAAATTGATGCTTCTCCAGATGACAAAAAATAAACGATGAAAAAACAAAAAAAAAATAAAATTACAGCACCAGGCGTAACGGTATGTCCACGCACGGAGGAGCTCAGCCAGTACAACAAGTGCGTGCTGAAGCAGCTCGAGGTGCTGACGCCCTATCTGGCAAAGGGAATACCGGCGATGAAGCTGCCGGCTCTGGATCCGCTGCTTCTGCCTTCGCTGACGGTAGACCGCAACCTGGAAGCTCTCAAGATCAAGGCCAACATGAGCCAGATCCAGGTGTTCGGTGGCTCGCAGTACATCATCGACGAGCTTAAAGCTAATCCCAACGATCTCAGCGCCTTGCTGAAGGTGCGCATCCCTCACATTCACGTTAAGGGCAACTACGACGTACAGGGCAGGCTGTTACTGCTGCCACTCAGCGGTGTTGGTAGCTTCAAGGGCAACTTCAGTAAGTGGATTTTGTTTGTTTTTATTTTGCAGGTTTTTTAGTGGTGGGATGGTATGAATTTTTATGTTAATGTTTGTGAAAATAGAAAGTTTAAGTAAAAGCTGATCTTGCGAGGATTAAGTTGTCCTATACAGATTATTAATAATGTAAACTCGGAGTTTATTATAAATTTTATTTATTAGTATTGTAAGTGACATGTTAAGCTGTAAACTATATTAATTATTGAAAGATAGACAGTACTGCGAAAGTATAGCGTCTGATTATTTATAAGTAGAAGTGTAGAGCGAAAAATTTTTTAATCTTGGAGAAAGTAGAGAAACACGCTGTACAGGATAAACTTGGTTACTCTTGATTAAATAACGTGGAATGTAGAACTAGAAATATCCGTCTTGCCGTATTCGACTTATTCTACTTGATTAGCTTCCGATATTATTTAATCAACGTCATATTTCTATATTGCTAACTGATAATAGCAGAAATAACTCATTACATTTGATGTTTATTACACTAAGTGATGATGAAATTTGCTGAGGTAATGCACTCATGAGGAGACTTTAGTCTTTTAAAGTATGATTTGCACCTTTACTTAATGACCCTGTAGCTTTTTATTCATCGTCTAGCAACTACAAAATGCAATCTGCTTAACTAATCAGATTTCTTTTTCGCGAACCTCATAAATCTCCTGTATTTAATCAATGTTAATAAAATTATAAAACTGGTAGAAATCGAGAAATCCTTTTTCTTTAAAGATTTTGTAATGCTTGCGCAACATTTTGAACTTTCTACTTCAATTGATTTTATTTCTTTGCATTACATCACCCTGTAAATCAGTGGCAAAAAAGCAGATGCATGCAAAAAAGAAGTTGCATCGTAATGTTAGAATTAGATAAAAAAAGACCGAAGGATAGTTCGACGCGACGTTTTATCACTCACAAATAAAAGTACTTACAATGGGAAAAAAACTTTTTCTTTCTCAGCAAACACGGAGGTCCGAGTTAGCGCCCGAGGAAAGGAAGTGACCGACAAGAATGGCGTTTCACGCATCGAAATCGACAAGCTCCAGACGAAAATCCGCGTCGGCGATGGAAACATCAAGCTGAGAGCGCCGCCTTCTCACACCGCGACAGGTGAGATTCGTCTCGACAGCTTTTAACAGGACGACGTTGTTAAAAACTTTCTTCCAGCTTCTTTTATAACTTCTTTTATACGGTGTCGATCAATTTAAAATATTTTGTAAACTTTTTAAGTGCCATGCTGTTACGCGTTAAACTTATTTTTAAAGTATAAATTGAATTATTATTATTAAGCATTTTTAATCTAAAACCAATTTAAATTTAAAGTTTAAAAAAATATTATATTGTTATTCTTTTAATATAACAATATTATTTTCTTATTGCAGCTGACGCCGCAGCGACTTTCTTCAACTCAAACCCAAGATTGGTCCTAGACATCGCAAGTCCCATCATCGAAGATACAGCTGCGACTGTCAGCCGAGCGCTGGTAGCTCGAGCTTTGAGCGCCTTCACCAAAGACGAATTAGTACCGTAGTAGCGTTAAGCTAGCTTTACTTTGCAGTGATAGCTTTAAGTTTAATTTTTTTTTATTGCGTTGTTGCCTTGTTTTTTTTTATTATTTTTGTATGATGATATTTACTTTACAATTCAAGACAGTAAATGAGAGTAAAATGAAAAAGCTGGTTATAAGAAGCAAGCTTATTTGTCAGTATTAATGATTTGTACGTAATATTCTTTTTATGGAAGGATATTAATGTTTTGATTTTTTTGCGACTATGTAAATTATTAAAACACAAAGTCTCAAGTTTGCTTGATAATTTTGTTTATTATCATGATTATTCATCTTTTTTTAATAAAAATCATTGTGTACAAAATCCCACTACCGATAATAACAGTTCAGAGTCGATTAGTGAGTGAGGAACGATTTTTCGTCATATAAAAACGTCAACAAAAAATGACAAAAATAACTTATATACGTACTTAATAAATGTGATTTACTTTTTACTGTCAATGTACGATTTTTTTTTTCATTTAAAAAACCAACCCCTTATTGTTATATGAAAATTCAAATATCAGCGTCATCAAAATAATGTAACACATTTATGTGACTGAATTTCATGCTAACGATTCTATAATATAGTCGAATGACATCTAGCGAAATCTAACTGATGAATTTGATTCGAGAATCATCTTCTTAATCTTTGGGAAATAGCTCGTCATAGGTAAATGACTCCGTAATTTTATTGGCAACATTTGTAAAGAGGTCGGCAAGAGAACTTTCCAATACTGGTCTCAATTCATCCAAAAATATCGCACTATTAGCGTTCAATACTTGGTTGCTGGCTGGTCCTGAAATTAATAATAGGAGACATTGTTAAAAGTATTACTGTTGTACATAAATCCATTCATTTAAAAACTTAACGAAATCTAATAATCCCTCTATTATCGACTGTGCAAATTATGCCGTTTTTTAACCATTCATAAAAATATATTTCTATTCAAACAAATTCAGGACACAGTTTCCCTCCTCAATAATACTCTATCTTTTTGCAAACTTTTAATTTAACACTTCGAAGCGTCTAGAAATAGCATTTGATCGAAAATTTTTAATCACTTTATCCATTTGCAAACTTAATTTTTAAGAAGGATCGATCGAATGTCATTCTTAGATGCTTAAAAATATTGACTTGAAATTTTGTATAGAAATAGAATGTACGACAACTTCGGTCAACTACATCTTAATTTTGATTACATCGCAATATATTTTGTTTTAATATTCAAAAACTCTTTAAAATAATTAAATTATTAATTTCGTAAATTAACAGAAATTAATTAGTCTGTTATTTTTTATCGTATTGTTATCTATTTCTTACTGAATCACCATAAGTTTTTTTATCTTTTTAACTTTTTTAATTGTATTTAGGTGAGTATTAAAATAAAGAAACTTGTAAGAATGTTGTCATTCGAAATAGGATTCAATATTTAGAATGCTCATTATGTATTTATTTATTTATTTTAGAAACTTAATTTTTTCGACTATTAAAGTATCCAAAATAAATATTATAAATAATACAATTTTTAGAATTTAAATAATTAGAATAGTTTATACTTTAGAAATATCAGTACAATAAATTTAAAAATCAATAACTTTTCTAATATGACACAATCAAATCATTAATAATAGCATTTTATTTAAGTATATCTTTCATGCTAATGCATATTAAAGCATTCTAATAAAATGACAATTTAAATGTTTTAAAGAAAATTTTGTTACTTTCTAATTTCTATCGATTCCAATAATTTAATATTCATAAAAATTATTTTCTAAAGTGTAATCTTTCTGTACTTTTTAGTTCTATGCAATAGAATTTGAAATTCAAATACTATCAAAATTCTTGTTCTGATGATCAAGGAAAATCATTTAAAATAAGTTTTTTAACAAATTATTCTTATTATGACACTAATTACAATAGATGCTAACGATAGATCAATGACCGTAGAGCCAAGACCTCGATTGTCTTATTGCGCCAGCCAAACTTCGTGACTAGAGTTTTTAATGAATTTCTTACATACTAATTCTTCTAATAAACCTACCTTTTTCAAAGATACAATCAATTTAAAATGAATTGTGACATCTAAATTGTCATGATTATTATAATACAAAGAAAAAATGTAATTTTGAAAACAGACAAATATCAAGATTACTTACCAAGAATAGGATCTCCTCCGAATAAATTACTGAGGTATACCTTAGCTGAACCTATCGTTATTGCTAACTTCATTTTTTCAAAACTTAAGTAGACATCGTTATTCCTGTAAACCTTGCGAGCATGCAGTACGACATCGGACTCGTAACCGGCTAAAAAAAGAAGTTTTATGTTAGTTCAATTTAAAATAATGTATTTTAGAACATCTTAGTTTTTAAATATTTGTGTTGTTCTGATTTATTTGCAACAGCTTTCAATATCAGCTTATTTTTCTGAAATTAAATAAAACATATTTTGTAAGGAAATTTTAAAATTTACATAAATGAGCATTTAATAAAGTAAAAAAATTCATTTTGATTTATGCTCGGATGCTAATGTATTAAGTATTTTTATGAAAACTAGTTTTTCTGAAAGCAAGTATTATGCATTTTCAGTATTAAAGAAAATGCTACTCAAAGTTGAGTCATTTAATTTACATTTCGTAAGTATAGGAATAAGAATACCGATACGAATTAAAACAACATTATATTATAAAAATATTAATGTTCCTGCATACTAGCAAATTACTAGACTTAAAATAGCTAAAACGTGACAATTTAAAAATATCATTCCCAAAATAATTTCTTAATTGCTATCTTATTGGGAAATAAATAAAATCTTTTTAAGATAAAATGTATACATTTTATGTAAGATACTTTAAATCACGTAGGCTATGCTACTAATGATACTATTTCTTTTCGTAACTGCGCTTTGTCACATTCTGCACGTACGCATGAATAAGCATTACAGTAAATGACTGTTAAACGTGTGACGATATATTTAGATATAATTACATATAGGTAAACTATTTGTACATCGTGGACTCATAAATCAAAATTACTAAATATTAGGACATCAGGACACTGTAATAAAAGTAATATTTGAAAAATGTCTCCTAATGCTCATTGTTATCAGGTACATAAGAAATCCACATGTCAAACACAAATAGTCTTTTCTTCAAAAGTGGTCTACTTATTGAATTTTGGAAAGAGTAAGCATAAACTAAAAATAAAAGCTATTTGTAAAAAATATCTTACTAAAATTTCCGGTTAGATCTCCGCTTCCGGCTAACCTTAGAAGCAGCAATCTCGCATCGATCGAGTACTTTCCCTTAAACTGCAACTTCCCAAAGCTGACTTTAAACGTAAATGTAACGTCATCCACATCCGCCTTCAAGTCGTGAATTTTGAACGTCGACGGACCGAAAACCTGAAATAATTACGTATTGAAATTACTTCATGTAGTTTTTCTTTTGTACAGTTTGAATATAATTATCGAATTCAGACGAGTTTTTCTAATCATTAATGTATTCAACGGTGTAATGTATATATGTAGATGTGCAAACAATTTTTTATACGACTGACGTGCATTCGTGAAGAAGAGAATAAATTTTATTGGTTCTGGAAAAATTTGTTATTCATAAATCTGTAACCGGTTATACTCCACCAATTTTATTTATGTCTTAAAAGCATATTTGTACTTTTTAATTGATAATCGCAAATTTTAAATTAAATAAATCAATAACAAATGTTTGATGAAAAATTGTCATTATCGAAATAATGACTTTTCGATCAATAACAAATGTTTGATATTAACTGAATATTCATACGAATTATTAATTATTACCTTACTCT
>UELX01000790.1:0-61013 GCA_900480035.1 Eupelmus urozonus
CCGCTGCGACGTGCTGGTCCATAAACGTTCACTTTAGCCCCACATTTTAGGTATCGTAAAACGCGAAAATCGTGCATTTGTTACATAAAAATTATTTTAAATAGAACACGTGAGACTTTATAAAAATTATTTTAATTAGAATACGTATAAAAGCCCGCAAAAAATGAAAGTATATTTTGATGTTTTTAAGGGTAAAAGTAGTTTTGTAAAGCTTGAAAAAAAAAAAACTAAATTCATACTGATAACAATCGTAATACACAATTAAATAGTGTAATTTTTACAATTTTTAAGCGAATTAGAATTATACTATCGATGGGAAATAACCAACACAATATTATGTCCAGCTGAGTGTAAAAATACCGTAGGAAGGAAAAATTTATGTTCAGATAATTTGACAATAGAGCCAAATTCTGGAATTTTTCATTGTAACATAAATGCATCATTTAAAGTAACAGCTACTTTAAATGATCTTGTTCCCGGTTATTATAGATCAACCTTACTGTAAGAATAGTTTTACAAAACATATTGTTTTTATCTTTTTTTTTAAATTCTCAATTAAATGCGTTTTTACAGATTAATTATTGAAGATGTACCACAAGCTGCTGTTTCAAGAAAGTACGACTTTCCATGCGTGGAGAGCAAAGATAAACGACGATTATGTGAAAACGTAAAAAACTATTAATTTTTTTTATAAATTTATTTTTATAATAAAAGTTAATGGTATTTCTGTTAGAGAAATTATATGCACAAATAATTATTAATTGAAAGTCAAAAGCTAATTTGTTGAAAGTAGTGTACGAAAATAGATGATGCCTTATAGTCTGTCTTTATATAGAAAATACATCATGGGCCTAAATTTTATTATAATAAACTAAATTCTCATGCACTTTCTTATTTAATCTATATAAATCATATAGGTCCTGTCAGTCCAAAAAAAATTATTTTAAGGAAAAATTGTTTTCATTTCCAGCCAATAGATATACAATTTGAAAACATTGAAGTCCGGCTAAAATGTATAACAATAGAAGAAAGTTTTGAATTAGAAAGAATGTAAGAAATTAATAAATTAATTTTAAATAATATTAATAAATGTTAGAATATACGTATTGTTCTGATTTACACAGATCAGGTTCTAAAGATTCTTTACTGGCTCACCTATTGATGAACATGGTCGATTCATCCGAAAACTTATTTTTTGCACCAGACCATATCGATAACAATTCACCAGAAACTGACAGTTCAGAGAACGATCAAATTTGCCGATTTATTAAAGGGTACGGTACTTGCGATTGCTGTCAAGCTATGCTGATCAGCACAGCTATTTTAAGACCTGGAAGGTTTGTAAATTAAGTATAAATTCTAACTAGAAAATATTTACAAGAAATTTTCAATAAAACTTTGAGATTGTTAATTTTGTAAAAAAAAAAATCGTAACCTTACTATACTGTTTAGACCACTTTTCGTTGGCGTCGAATCTGTATTTAATGTAGTTGTTTCTAATCGAAGTTCCAAACAAGTAAAGTATTGGTGGAGCAATATTGTAGGATCTGATCATACTAAAATAAAAATTAAAATTGAACCGAAATTCGATTACGTTATGCCAGGATCAAGTCATATTATAGAATTGAGATGCTTACCACTTGAAAGTGTGAGTTATTAAAAATTATTCGCTTCAATCAACTGCCTACATGAAAATAAGAAAAGTAATTTTATTCGAGATTTAGGGAGAGATTTCCTCATTGTTTATACCATGTCAATTTGATGGATTGAATCCTTTAGTTTTATCAATTGAGTGTATAGTTAAAGGATTGTGTTTATCATTTTATTTTCCTACAATATTTAACGATATGGTTCAAATCGAATGGAACGCAAACGAATTTATATCAGTACTTGATAAAAAAGTGAGAAAATGAAATTATTCAAAAGAAATTTAATTCTGAAACATCTGTGATTTTCTAATTTTGATTTATTATCCAGACAGGACAAATCAAAATAACTAAGCCGAAAGAAAAAGAAGAGAAAATACTACACACTGTAGTAATAAATAGTAGCGAATCCTTAAAAACAGATTCCCAAAATAGTACTTATAGCGGAAATGAAGTAAATAAATTATTTTCTGTATATGAATTGTTCATATTTAGATGTAATATCACAGATTATCCTTATTTAACAGGAGGAAGCTAGTATCAGCGATCTAACTACTGTAATTGTTGATGATGTAGAAAATGAAATCAAAACGAGATCGATTTCATTCGATGATGAAGAATCATGGGGTGAAGAAGACGATGGCAGTCAATATTTAAAAGTTTTGCCTTATTTTGATTTTAATGCTGATCTAATTAAAAAGAATTTTCGCTACCTGCCTCTTGTTATTGAATTTTACGTTACTCCCGGACAGAGTAAGTCTCTTAAACTAATTATTTTATTATAATCATCATTAAAATATTGTTAGCAAGGGTAATACTTTTTTAGGAGTAACAAAACGTATTTTTCTGCAAAACGAAAGTCCTATAAGCAGCCATTATGTAATTAAAACTAAAAACTTTTGGGATAACAAAAATCAAACTAATGAAAGCGGTAATCTAATACATTACATTCTAACAATTTGCGCATTTATCCCATCAACTTTTATTTAACTCGACAATCTGAAAAAGTATCCATCAATAGACGTTCCAGATGACATGGGCGAATTGTCCTCAGGACTTGAAATGACAGTCGAGCCTACAAAAGGCGAAGTAAAAGCGTATGAAATGATATTTTTCGACATAATAGCGAGCAGCAATTCATGGGGAATATACACAGATCAAATAACCGTCCTTAGTGATATACTTCCTCCATATAGTTTTTGGATTCGGATCATTAACAATCAATTGCCGATTTTTTATCCTATTTGTAAAAATTCATTTAAACGAATTCCAAAAATAAGGTATACTGTGTAACTATGTGCATATCGTAGGCTGAGATAAAAAAGGTTCTAACTCGATTGAGCGATAAAGATAGAACTAAGTCGGGTGAGCGCTAAGAAATGTCCTGAGTCAGTAAAGCGCTAAGAAATGTTACTATTCTAGGGCAGCTTTTTTTATTATTATTTAAGTTTTTAGCGCTCGACCGACTTAAGACATTTCTTAGCGCTCTACTGACTCAGGACATTTCTCAGCGCTCATCCGACTTAGTACTGTCTTTATCGCTAAATCTGATTAGAACCTTTTTCCTCTCTGCCGACGATATGCGATATTTATTAAAACATTACTTCGTCCGTTCGTTATATCATAGTTTTATATTCTAGATTTAAACTTTTCAAGCCTCACGGCATCTCGGGAGAACGAAAGCTTTTGCTAGAAAATACAAGTTGCATACCTTTGTATATACATTGGCATTGTTTTTTGCTCGATCAAGATGTAGAGCCAAAGCCGTTCAATGTCATTCTAGATATGTTGACTCCATTTATAAGCATAGAAGAATTTTTGGAAACCGATACTAGCTTTTACAATGCCGTTAAAAGATATTTTAGTTGTGCTTTAAATCCGTACAAGTCGAAGGAGCAGTTAACAGAGATTACGGACTTTGAGAATACTAATAAAGTGAGTAGTAGCAGCGATGGTGTTTTTACAAAAGACAGTAAAGAAGATGAAATTAAGTTAGTAAATTATTAGTATTCTCCATGGTAAATCTACACGAAATATATTTTAATATTTATCTGTTTTTAAGAGAATCTTCAGATGAAAAATCCTCACAATTAAAATCAGGTGGTTGTGATTCTACTAAAGTAGTTAATTTCGATGATGCAAGTACTATAACTGAACCATCGCATACTAGACGGCCTAGTAGAGTCAGAGATACAGAATTTCAACTTTCTCTAGTTCCACATTATGGAGAATTAATTAACGACTTATTTATTGTAAGTGCCAATAATCTGATTTACAAATTTTAATTCACTTTTTTTTTAATTTACTAACTTTTAAAGTTATTACGTAATTTTTTTAACATTAAATATTAGATGAAAAAAAATCCTGCAATCGTCGATGATTGTAAATCTTTAACATTATGATACAAGTGTGGTACATTCGAAAAATAAAAAAAAATTCAGAAATTAACAATATTTTTCTTATAAATAATACATAAACAAATAGTTTTCTCGTAAATAAATAATAAATGTAACAATTTACGTGCGAATGGTTGGTAAAAGTTAGAGAGCCTCAATGATTATAATTTTTTGAAAAGTATTATAATTACTGATTCTACGATAGAAATTACTGAAACTATTTTTTTTTCTTCAATTTAAAACAAGTTTGAAAAACTTGCTCGATTCAAAAACGAAATAAAGAAAAGCATTAGAACAGATTATATAGCTAGTAAAAAATTAAAAATAATAATCACAATAATTTTTCTGTAGATTAAACCTCAAGAATTATTCATCCCTCCAAAAGAAAAACGTTATATTGAAATAAAAGTGGATTCTGAAAAGATGAAGGTTTATCCTGAAAAAGTATTTTGCAAAGCTTGTGGATTTATAAGAATAGCTCCAGTTTTCAAGTAAATACATTTTTCTTACTATCATTTCGTATAGTTAAATAAAGAAAATAGTTGGTAATAAAGTTCTAGTTTTTTGAAAATTTACGTGCATTAAATATTTAATATCTAAATTATCAAAAGCTCATTGTTAAATTTTACAGAAAAAACACGTTATTTATATATAATTTACACATAAGAAATGCGCTTTTTCATTTAAAATCTTCCAGCATTATTAATAAGTTGCAATAAACATTCTAAATTGTGGCGAAATATTTAATCTCTTTTTTTCAGATACCGAGATAATGTATTCTTTCGGAAAGATGGATATTATTTGCCGCCTACAGAAGTATATTTAGAATGTGAGCTTAGACAGCCTAAATTTTTATTACAATCTAACGAATATCAACGAACATTTGAATTTTATATGAAAGATTTTGAGCAGCAAATGACCAACGAATTAAAGTAAAATGTCTTATTTGAACTTTTATAACATGTTCTATGTAATAATACGTAAATGTACGTAATTAAAGCTTAAAATCACTTTAGGAATACGAAAAGAATAGTATTTACAAATTTTGATGAAGAAATTATCGATCTATCGTTTGAAGTTAATAAGCCTTTTCAAATAAAGCAAACCTCAACGCAACGTGAAAAATTCTGCACTAAAATTGGATCTGTTCATCCTGGTGAAAGTGTTGAAGTAATTATTTGCCAATAGTACTCTCTTTAAATAAAAATTCAATTTTGCTCTGTAGTAGTTAAAAATGATTGGGTTAATCTATTTTTAGATAGCAATTGAATGTACACTTACTAAAGAATGGGCTGACAAAGCAACAGAAGCTTATAGGAATAAAAATCCGCTGTCTACTTCTTTTTCTACAAACAAAATATTGTTAGTTGTCTTCCAAGAAGGATTTACTCAAGTAAAATTACGTTTTTAAACTCTTTAATTTTATTCTAATGAATATTTTAGCATTTTAATATGAAAACATCATTATTTTTTAAAATTTTAGTCGATTGATTTGTATATAGAGATTAATTATCCCACTCTCAAAATTTCTACTAACTGTCTATGTTTTGGCGATGTGCTCGATAATGAAACTAAAACTCTAACATTTGATGTTCAAAACTTAGCAGGTTGTTTATATACTTTTCATGGTCTTTTTTTTCAAAATTTTGTAATATATTATTTTTTTATATATATTTTTCAGAACGCTCTCAGCATTTTGAAATCAAAAGAAATGGATGTAATAGCAGATTTACATATTTCCCCAGCAAATCTTTGTTAACTGTTGGGGAAATATTACAAGTTACAGTTTCCTTTACTCCTAAGTAAGTTATTTTTAAAATTGATTATTTATTCTTTTGAATTGTTTACATTTACTTTATTATGGTGTATAGTGATATGTTTTAATTTAATTAAATTAATTAATAATTAATTAAATTTAAATTTATTAATTTAAATCTATATAAAAAGTTATAATCTAAATTATTTATCAACAGAACTCCAGGATGTTTCAAAGAAATTGTAGACATTTTCTCAGAAATTGATGGATTTGTATCAAAATGTTTTGTAGAAGGTAATGGTCGCTGTGCTTGTGCTGTTAAACATTGTTCTTATAAGTATTCAAAAGAATTATAAGTACTTTATATTAGAAATGAAAAACATTATATTATTTACAATATATACATTTCATATAAAATAGTAAACATTTTTGAATTATAAGTTTAGTTAAAATATTCAAATAATGAAATAATAGGAAATATGCAGTTTTTTATTCTGATGAATTTATGGCAATTTATATCATTTTTCCTAGACAGAATTTATAAGAGTAAGATGATTAGTGTAAAATTTGTAATTCAAATAATCATTTTTATTAAAAATTTACAACAAATGTTGTTTTTTGAAGCTTTATACTTGAATTATTTTACACTAATTATTATTTACACAAGTTTTGTTACAATAAAACTAGAATATAAATAGATCTTTTATCTGACAATGCTTTATAATAAAATAAGAAAGAAATAAAGCTTCAAAAAAATACAATTTTTAATTTTAGTTTTTTTTTCTTGCAAAATTAGTATAAATATTATATCTTTAAGTTTGGATATCAATTTCAGATAATATAGAAACACTTACACATATTTTGTATACAAAATTTACACAAATTACGATTTTTTTTTAATGTTCATGTAAAATATTAATCGGATTTTTAAGAGTCTAGAATTATGTAAAATTGACAAAATTTCAATTATTGTCATTTATTAAAATATATGAACTTTATTGTTTTTTTTTTAATTTATGGGGAGTTGAAAAATATAATCATCTCTTGATAAAACAAGCTATAAAAAATCCAACTGAATCATTTTCATAACCAAATCTACATAGGTTGTTTGATTGTTCAATACTTAATCCATCAATATTATGTCCAACTGAAGTATATTTATCCACTTTTAAATTAATTAACTTTTCACTAACAGATTGTAAGTGAATATTAGGAAACGTTTTTAAAGCCCAAGCAACAATACCTTCATTTTCTGCTATTGTGATTGTACAAGTACTATAAACAAGAATTCCACCAGGTTTTAAAAGTTGTATAGCCTGTTTAAAAATTATTGCTGTTTTAAATGAATTTCAATTCAACTTTTAATGTATATACTTATGTAGACTACTTACAGAAGAAAAAAGTTTTCTTTGTAAAGGCACATAAGAACCCAGCTGAGATGCATTTATAAAATTGGAGATTTGAGGTCTCTGGCCTAATGCACTACAAGGTCCATCCAATAATATTCTATCAAAACTTTCTTTAGAAAATGGAGGTCCATCCAAAACAGGTTTATGGTTTGTTTCACAAACAGCTTTCGTAGAATCAAAGCAAAATGTTTTTGCATTTCTCACAGAGAAATTTTTTATATTTGTAGTCAATTTTTCAAGTTTGTTTTTGATTTTTTCCAAAGCTATCAGTGTACCCTATAATTATAAATTATTTCTGACTATATTCTTTAAATCATAAATAAATAAAAATTTAAATAGTTTACCTTATTTTGCATCAAAGCTGCAATATGGGTAGTTTTATTTCCTGGTGCTGCACACATATCTAATATTGTTTCTTCAGGTTGAGGATCTAATATGCGAGAGCATATTATTGAGGGTAAATTTTGAAGTATAATATTTCCTTTTGGGAGAATATTCTCATTTACTTGTGGTATACATGATATAACATCTGTCATATGTATAGCTATACCACTGATAAATGTTCAAAAATAAAATTTAAATTTTTTTATAAACAAACAAAGAATCCAAATAATTAATATTTACCTGATATTTTCTACTTCATGACCAAATAATTGCTTTCTTGTTAATTGCACTATACCATTGCCAATAAATAATTTACTTTCATTGTCATACTTAGTAATCAATCCTTTTTTACAAGCTCGTTTAAAATCAGCATAAACACTTACTTTATCACCAATGGCCAAACCTATTTTATATATAAAAAAAAAAATTTTAAATAAAATAAATTAATGATTTAATTAATAAAATTTAAAAAAATAAAAAATTTACCTTGAGGCATTCCTAATACTCCAGAAGCAAAAATATGAGCACCTCTGAGAACAGCAGCACCACAAGCAACATCAACAATTATCTCATTAGGCAATCTTTCCAAATTTTGACCTATTAATTTGTCCCAACTATTGATAATAATTAATTCCGGAATATCAGAAAATGTTGAGATAATTGGAAGAGGTCTTGAAAACTATTAATTTTAATAATTATATTACATTTGTAAATATATTTGCTATTAATCAAAAAGTTATTTTAATACAAGAGGTTAAAAAAAAGCAAATATTTATAATATAAAAAGTACCTTTTTTAATGCATCTTTGATTTGATTTAATGCCACTTGTTGCTCACATAAAATTGTATTTATTCTAAATACTACATTTTTAGGAGTAGCAAACAACCAAGCTATTAATTTTTCTAGCTCTATCTATAAAAATATATACAACTTATAAAAAGTTAAGTTAATCATTCTTAGTTATTAAAATATAAGCTTTATAATTAAAAATACCTGAGCATCAGATTCACTGATGTAACTATCATTAACTTTAATTTTCTTCAAATCTTCTTTTAACATATCTGTAACATCATCTTTGAATTTTAAAATGTGAGTTGTTATTGTTGAATCCATTGTGAAGAACTATACAATAAAAATATTTATTAAAAACTACTTTTATTTATAATTTTATTATCAAGTATCTAATATTAATACCTATACCTTATACACATATACCTTCAAAAATAGTCAAGAATAAAAACGCGCGTGTTTTTGCTCTAACTATTTAATAAAACATTTGGTAAACAAAAAACGTAATTCTACAACTAGCAGACGATTCTCGTACATATAATTTCATCTTAAATAAATTAATTTCAAAATATTTTTTCTTCTTTTCACGCCATCCATAAATAAGATATGCATTCTCCCTTTCTTAAATTTTTACTCAAGTATTTTAAGCTTAAAAATTAACCTTTTGATTAACTCGTGTTATTACTTTCCGGCTACACGTATATCTATTAAGCTGCCTCTACAATTAGCTCTCAAACGTTGAGGTTATGCGGCTCAAAGTCAATCTGCTAGCGCAATCAAAACTAGCGATTGGTTAGTATACGCGCACAGATCGCATCTTGTTGTAGTTCTACCCTTACTTTCCAAAAATGGTGAGTTTTCAATATGGTGGATATTGTTTGCGGCGAGTCTCTTCTAAAAGAGATGTCTAGTATATTTTGCATGAAGTTTATCATTGAATTTTGACAGTTTGCAAATTAAATGTTGATCAGAACGATACGTTTAGTGCAACATCTAATAGTACGAACATAGATAATTTTTTATTCAGGAAAAACTTGTTAAAGTTTCAATTAGTAAATGGAAAGGAGAGGAACGTAACTATGTAAGATACAATATTTGTAAATTAAAAGTATTTTGAATTGAAAACTTCTTTTGAAGTAAAAGCGCCGACGAAAACATTTAACGTATTTATGTGTATCTAATAAGGATATATTATTACACTAAAAGCAAATGGAATGTCTACGAGTACATAACCTAGATATAGAGAAAACAACTGATATCCACGTAAAAAATTAATCGCTGATAAAGTATTTAATTTACACGAAAAATTTAAAAGAAGAAGTATTTTTACAATCAGATATGTCTGAATGTAAAATTTAAGAAATTTCAAATTATAAACGAATTGGAAACTTATTTGGAATAACTTAAAACATATCAAAAGCAATATGTGGAGCGGATGACAATTACTCTTTTATTAACTAGCTCTTTGCTGGTAAATTACTAAAGCATGTGCAATTTGCTTACTTCAGCAATGGAAAGAGAAGTAACAAGTAAAACTAGTAGCTTGAAAGCTCTGTTGCTTAGAGCATGGCGGGAAAGGTGGAGCGATCTTCAATGGGGTATCAATATAAAAACTGTAAGTGTGCAATAAAGACTGTATAAAAATGATTACAGATATACATTTTTTAGTAAACAGCATAAGTAATTATTTTTTTCTGTCTATTTTCATTTAGATTCTTCCTCGTGGAGTGAGTGGTGATGTTCACAATTTAGCCGACTGCATATTACAGCAAGCTTTAGTAGGTCCAGGACCTAATGAATTAGTGCTATCTTATTTAAAGCATTCCCTTTGTTCACAGGTATGTTTTATCAATTTAAATTAATAAGATTTCAAATAAGTTTAATACAAAGTTTAATTCGTTTTAGTTGGTATCTTATGCTGCTGTGCTTCAAAGGATTAGCAAATATGATGCTTTTCATAAACCACATTGTATTGTAAGTCTATTAGAATTTTTAGAAGTGATACATGTTGGTATTACTTGTCGAGGAAAGCCAGAAGAGGACCTTCTAGCAGAAGCATGTCTTTCACTTGTTCATTGGTTACTACAATGTTATCATTATGCATTAACCAAGGCACCTCAAGGCAATCCATTAGCTCCACAACCCTCTGAGTTAATGGATAAGCCAGCACATCTTCTAAAAGAACTTTTAGCTTCTGATTTTATTTGTGCTATGTTGTACTTGGCTAAACATGACAAGCAAGACAATAAAGGTAAGAAAAAGTGATAAAAGTTATCTCATTGTTTCAATTTTCATAAGTGATAATTGATTAAAAACATTTTACTTATTAAATATACTTAATAGATTTAATGCAGATTATAATTAAAAATATCTTTAAATGGGTTTGTTTACAGATTTATACGTGAATATTGTAAAAAAATGTCGTGAGATTGAAAAGGAACTACAAAAAAGCAATGTCAAATGTTCAGTACCAATAGAAGATTCTCTTAGAAAACTGTGTAATTTAGAAATAGAAAATGTGGCATCAAAGTTAGTAAAAATTGATGCAGAACCTATAACTTATTGTTTGCAACCTCTATTAGCAGTTCAAAATTTGGTTAATCCAAGTACTGAAACATCTACTTATATTAGTCAATTACACATGATTCAAAGACTAAAAAATTACTCTAATGCAAGACTGTATTGTGAAGTGATTAGAGCTTGTATGATGTGTTTGCATGATGTGACTGGTACCTTCAAGGAATCTCATTGGGGAGGTTTTACAGTTTTAAAATTGCCACAAATTTTGAAGGAACTTCATGCCAGTACATTAAATGGTTTGTAACTTAATACTTTTTATTTTATTTTATATTTTGATCTGAATTGTGTACTAATATAATTAGTGTTTATCTTAGGAGAAAATGAAAGTTTTGAATATTCTCAAGATGTATTGGATGCATTTGAGCTGTTACTTCGATACACTCCACTTTTAGATAAAATGGATATTATTTGTGCTGGGAATAGTGTTGAATTCTTATTAAATGAATTACAAAAAGTAAATTTAGTTACAGAAAAACAAGCAAAACAAATAAGCAGTAGAAGGTTAATTTCTTTACTATTTTATTTAAATTTTTCTAGATTGTAGGTACGTTTAAAATTCAATACTGAATAGAATATCTTTATATTATAGGGATGGTTTACTTACTTCTTTACAAAAATTCGATAACCCAAATACCAGTTCATCGATTAGAACTGTCATTATTCGGGCAGAACCAACTCTAGCTGGATTTTTGAAAACCTTGAATGCAGAGTATACTAAAATTCAAGATGCCTTATTAAGTATGCTCTGTCAAGTATTAACAGGAAATAGTTTTGAGTTGATGCTATCAGTGGCAACTGTAGAGGGAAAAATGAAGACGTTTGTTTCACGATTAATTAAGTGTAATGAATGTAGTAAGCAAATTAGCGAAGTACCCGGTAAAACGGCGACAACTCGTGCTCTGTTATTTGAAATTTCATTTCTCATGTTGTGTTCAATTGTGCAGACATATGGCCCTGATGTAAGTACTGAATTCTAATTGTTAACGTTATACTACAAACTAGTGTTTTGAATTAAAATTCTGAATTACAATTATTTTGCGTATTTATCAGGTTGTCCTAGAAGAGGGTGGTGACTCCTTTTTTGAACAGTGGGTGCGCGAATGCATGCCACTTAAGGACAAGCCCAAGTCTCCATACAAAATGCTTCAAAACATTGACCCCACAAAGGTCGATGTGCTTCTCAGCCAAATCAACTCGGTCGATCCTGACCTCAAATCCAGCAATATCAAGTGGCACGTCGCTTGTCAATCGGCAATGGGCGTCGCTAAAGAACTGCTGTATGCCTGGGAGAGCGGAGCACTTGGTGCCGCTGACGTTAAACGAGCTATCAACGGTCTTAGAGCTTCTTCTTGTTGTCTGCCGGTATGCGCGGCAGCTTGGCTGTGCACTTACATGAGCATAACACATCAAGATGCACTGCTCAAACCTATGAATATGGTGCGAGAGTTCCTTACTCCGATTGCCAGTGACGAGATGCAAGATAATTTTAAAGAAAGGTATAAAGAATTTAACTAACATTAAAATTTATTAAATTTCGTAGTAGTAGTACAACAATAAAAGAATTTTTCACTGAAAATACACGAATTTTGTATATAACTTTTCTGTATTGATTTAATTAACGATTCTCGTTACGCTGTTTCCGAAGTTACGATTATTTCTTAAAAACTGTCTAGTCACATCTTTAAAATTGCAGATAAATTATGAAGTGTTTAAATAATAAAAAAAAAAATAAATAAAAAATAATACAAATATTTATAGGTCGATAATAAATAATGATTATACATTTCAGATCGAGTTTGATGTTCCAAATAATTCGAAAAATGCAATATGAAATCAGTCTACCGGCACAATCGAAAACAAAAGTATTATCTGTATCCCACAGTCTGATATCAAAATTTCCAATCCTGGAACAATTACAACAAATTTGGCAAGGAATTTATCAACGCGGCTGGATAAATATTCAAGCCACGCAATCGCTTGAATCTTTATTAAAAACTGGAGGTCCATTGTGGTTTGTTTCCAATTTAGTAAAAGAACTGCTCAAAATTCAGTATCAAGAAGAGCTGGATCGCTCTTTAGATTTAATTTTTGCAATTCTGCATCTTGACATCGAAAATTGCACATTAGATTTAATAAATCATGTCTTGCCGCAATATTTATATAATTCATTGCAGTGAGTTTATTTTTATTATTAAAATACGAATATTAAAAGTTTATTTTAAACAAATGATTTAATTGATCGATTTTTTTTATTTTTAGAGGAAAGAAGCTGGTTGAACCGCAGTCATCAGCTCTTGCAAAACTTTGTGTTTATTGTATATTTTCTAGTTTAGAATATAATAATAATAATCCTAAGCAAGTAAACAATCGAAAACGCGCCCGAGCGGAGATGGATGCTGACGATATGGATATTGGGATGCCAGCAGCTAAGATTTTGAGACTTAATGAATCTAATGAATCTAATCCCATTTTTAGTTCAAGTTCTCCTCAAGCTCAAGGAACGACAAATGGGCAAAAGTCCATTGTTCTTAGGGAACCTTTACTTAGTGCATTAAATGGATTATTTACGAATTTTAATTTTTTGGCGGGTAGAAACGGTGAAGTTTCACAGCATACTCATTTTATTTTACAATTCCTTCAGTTGACAGTACAGTGTGGAAAAGATAGAGCACGTGTTGTTCTTCAAAAAATGCCACAAACACTGGTAAGATAGTAAATTTAACTCGATTTAGTAATATCAATAAATATTAACAAAAAATTCGATTATTTTTCAATTAACATTTTTTTTTATTTTTAGGTGCCAAGTTTACTTAAGGCTCTACCCGAATTTTTTACTACAGACTTGTTATTAAGATTATACGATGTTCAAACGATTATGGGTCGTAAGGCAATTGCTAGAGATTTGTGTATGTTACGTAACATACAACTCAAACCTGCAAGTAATGTGTTAAATTTTATTTTTTGAATATAAGTTTTAAGTGTAACGACAGATGTAGATATTCTTATATATATATATTAAATAACTACATTTTTGTATTTTCACGTTTATTTTTTGTAAAATTACATTTGTGATGATTTTTATAAGGAAAATACTTAATAATAATTATTTATACACGCACTATAAAAGTAATTAAAGCCAAATAATCTTTTAAAGTTGTATTATAATTTATCCTAATATAACACTTGAAGTCTTTGTATAGTAAGCCATCAGCAACTTTCTGAGCAGTTTGTTTATCAACCAATTTTTCAACTATTGCCAATCCAAAAGCATAAGCAGTAGCAGGACCTTTGCTTGTTATTAAATTACCTGCAATAATATTATTAAGTCAATGAAAAACAAATAAATGAGATTATTTTCTAAAAGAGACAAAATATTGGTACCATCTGTAACAACAATGTCATCATCTATGTAGCTGTATTCATCAACCAGATCATTTTTCACTGATGGATATGAAGTCAATTTCTTTCCTTTTGCTATTCCATGTGCTTTCAAAACATTAGGAGCAGCACAAATAGCTGCAATAACTCTGCTTTCAGATTCCTGAGCTTTTAATATTTCACCAACTTTGGCAGACTAAAAAAAAAATTATAGTATGATTTAAATAGCTAAAACATGTATCAATTGAATTACAACTTTAATAATCTGCTTACTGCAGCTAAATTTTTCCAACCAACTCCACCAGGTAGAATGACAGCATCATACTTCTGACCTTCTATATCACCAACTTTAGCATCAGCACAAATCTTTACATCACGACTGCATTTGATGCACTCTTTGTCTGTAATACTTGCAACAGTAACAGAAACCTTAAACAGAAATTGATAAACGATTAAATTGTAAAATCTACCTGTTTATTGATAAGCTTTTGCAAATGATTATGATTGACAGTCAAAGTCTATAATTATGCTAAACCAAATTCAATGCCGCAAAATATTATCGCTTAATAATAGTTAGCCGCGTTATAATCAGTACATTGCTATACAATTTCCCGATTAATATCGCATGCAAAGTAGCGTATACATTATCATTTCGGAGCAAAAGCGCAAAAGCCGGTATACAGAGGTTATGTTATCAATCGTTCCAAAGATTACCCCGGCACGACGCAAAATATCCACTGTTACAATAGCTTCCATTTCCTCGGCACCCTCGGCCAGCAGACAAACCGCCGTTTTCTTCGCCATCGTCGAGAACAAAGCGAACAAAGGACTCGAAAAATTCCGGGCTCCGCGAAAATCGCGCAGCAAATTCGCAGGTGCAGCGGCTCGCAGCAGGCAGCTTGTTGCCGACATTAGGTAAATCGAACGCTCGGCCAGTAGATGAAAAGATAACGCGAATTGGACGGGCAATTTATCTGCTGACGTGACGCCGCACGCGACTCTCTTCGAATTTATTCATTCGAATTATGCTAATAATCCGTTCCGAGTGATTTATCGCATAATTGACCTTTGTTCGGTGGGAAAGCTGGATTAATCTGTTAATCTCGACGGAGTTGCAAAGTTTAATGGAAAACCGCGATCGATCGTGGAATTGTTTTCTTTCGTGCTTTATTTTCCGAGTATCGATTGATGAAAAATGTTGCGGCTGGCGTAAGGTTTGAGGGCTTGCAGAAATAAAAGGGCTTTGGTGAACAAAGCAAAACTAGTTTTCGGTGCTGACACTCGTTAGTAAATTAATAAAACCTATAAATTAATTATTCAAAACTCATGAATAACAGTCCCAAAAAAACGCTGAAATTAAAAAAAAATTCATTTCATCCAATTTCAGCGAGTCTGAAATCGCCTGCTCCAAAACGCATACAGCGGAGCAACCACCAGCACGAAAAGCAATCTCAAGCATATATATACATATATACACTCCGCTCGGTCATTCCACACTACTGCACGTATCGGGCCAACTCTATCTCCCCGACAAAACGTTCGGAGCGACACAGTACAGACAATGTTTCAACATCTCAATACATCAGTCAGTCGGTCGAGTGTAAAATTATCGAAAACCAACACGCATGCGTCAGCGCTTAATTATAATTGGAAGAGCCTCGGCGCTCGCGAAGACGCATAATATTCAATTACCCCGGCCCGTGGCGAGAGAGCCGCGCGGCCGTATCGTCTCCGGGCTGTGTGTGTGTGCGTGCGTTTTATTGGCCCGTTATAAAACGACGAGGCTGGAAAGGAGAGAAAAAAAGGGTTATCAATTTTTTAATGACGAGCGTAAAATCGGAGGCATAAATACACTGCGTAAACGTCAAAAGGACGGCTTTCACTCGGCCGCTTCGTATATAGTGGCTTTAACCCTGAGAGAGCGAGAGAGCTCTGGCCTGAAAGAAAACGTGCGTCCGATAAGATTCCGTAAAATATATCGTGTCGAACGTTAAGCCTTGTATATATACACGTAAAGTGAGAGAGAGAGAGAGAGAGAGGAAAGGTGTATATCGTTCGTCGGCACGCAGGCGGTTTATCGCTGCGGCTTGACTGGGTATATAGATACTTTCGGCGTAAAAATTAGAGCGCCGATAAAATCAATGGGACTTTCTGAAAAATGTGGACAGATTGTTTTTCGGGGCGAGCGCGCGCGTATATATACCTAAGCCGAAATCGAATAAAAAAGTCATTTTCCCCCCTGCGGTGAATTACAAAGGCGGCCGCTGCTCTCGGCCCTGAGGGCGTTATTATATTTACACGATTTCATTTTCAGGCAGATGCTGAGGCGATAGTGTGCTGCATTTATTTACACACGCGCAGAGAGCCACACTGGATATCTGTGTGTGTATAAGCACAGTATACATATACGAATGGGGTACCTATACAGGCTTCGTGGATGTATATGCGCACACATTAAGGGGGAAAGTCAGTGTGTGAGTCTGTAAAGGAGAAGCAACGCAGATTTTCGGTTCCTTACTGGATGTTAGTACCGCGTTGAGCCGCTAGAAGGCGAAAGACTTATAATGGCCAAAAGTGTGAGTGCGAGCGAGAAACTTTTTCTATTGAGCGAGTTCCGTAAGAGCATCTCTCTCTCTCTCTCTCTCTCTCTTTTACACACATATATCTACCACACGAGCGTGTATACATATACACGGACGCACACACATTTACGGTACAGCTGAACCGAGATAATCCTATTAGGAGTGTGTGAACCAAAACAATCTATTCAAGAAAAAATTGGCATTGATCATCGTAAACATAAAAAACGAGCTAGTTGAAGTATACGATAAGATAAAAGCATTGAATGTTTAAAATATTGTTAGATTTGTAAGGAAGATTAAAGTAAAAAACCGTGAAGCAAAATAAATTATTAAGTTGTAATGTATTGTTTTTAAATAATGAATACTTTTGAAAACGTGATTTGCAAGCGGGATGCAATTTTTAAAATTCTTTATGCAATTAGCATTTTAATATAGTGATATTTTTCTTTACTTTATTTAAATTGTTTTTGTCAAATTATTTTTTAGTTTAGCTATAGCCTTCAGGAATAGATATTAATGTAAAAAACTTAATAAGGTATCATTACACTTTATGATCAATTCTTTTTTTTTTTTTTGTTTTTTTCTAAAAACAATGATATTTATTCTCTACTGATTAAACTCGCCCAATATTCGATTATCACCGCTAAAATTTGCATTCAAAGTTTTATCCCCATAAAGCGCTGATTTACCTCCAACATTATCATAAAAATTTATAGAATTCCCCATAATTTCCCCTACACCCAGTAAACTTTCTTATCGACTCTATTTACAACTCCTCAAAAAGGATCAGGATATTATTCCAGGCCCGTAGCTCACAAAAAGCCCTAATCGTCCCTTTTAAATACGCTGGCACTGCGTACTTACTCCAGAAAGACAGAGAGAGAGAGAAAGGGCAGCGACGAGAGAGAAAAAAAAAGAGACGCACACAGAGTGTGGCTATATACACACAGGAGAGGAACTATATCGTACCCAAAAAGCTTTTTCTCCCTCGCTCTCATTGACTTCCCCGTGTGTGCCCGAGCTATGTGGTTAGCAGCGCCACCGCACCGAGCACTGGGGATACACACGTATATATATATATATATACACAGAGACGAGGAAGGATCGTGCAGCGATTTTCGCCTCGGAGCTTATATACACGGCGTTGGTTCTTCTTATAGGTATACATATATACACACCTATAGTCTCCCTGCGTGAGAGATTTGTCCCCCTCCCTCCCTCTCTTTCCACAGTGTGTTATATCGCTCGCCGCTCTTTACCACCGGGGGCCCCCACCTCCCGGCATATGCGGGTGCGAGAGAGAAAGAGAGACGTGTGATTTCGGAACGCTCGGAACAGAAACGTGTGTAGCGGCCCCCCCACCAAAGCTGGCGCGCGCAGCTGGCGAAGAGGAGAGCGAGATAAGCTACTGAAAACGAATAAGACAAAACCCATCGTCGCCACCCCAATGTCTTTGCGAGAGCGAGAGATTCTCGGATAAGTGTGTGCATGTGCGAGTGTGCTGAGTGACTGTCAAGAGACGCAGTCAAAACTTGATCTCGCTCTTGTATGTATATATGTTGTACGGATAGAGGCGCGAGTGTGTGTGTGTATGTATACACTACGGGCTATTAGCTAGCCGCTCTACTGGGTGGTCCGAAATTTTTCTTTTCTATGGATTTTCGCCGCTGTGGTAATTAGCGCGCGAGGGATACGTAACTAGCCCTGCTACAACGCGCGCCGCTCGAGCTCTCGCGCCTGTGTGGGTGTATATGCGCGCGCGCGGGGCAAATGGCCAGGGATATAGCATTCCGCTCGGGAGAGCCGGAGTAGTTTTAATCGAGATAATTCGGCTTGATTGTATTGCTTGGCGGTTATTGGTTAATGGGCGCCTCGTTCCTCATTGAAATACAGACTCGATAACGATTACGTTTTTATACAAATGCTTAAATGTGGATATGGGAGCGTTGTACACTGGCCGATCGGTGTATTGAGTATTGATGGAATTTTGAAAGTATTTTTTGAGAAAATTTCTCAGGCGATGTTTTGGAGCCGATGAATGGATTTAAAAGCAGGATGAATTTAATCGCGCGCTAGAAATTCGCGCGGCGTGTCTGGTTGCGCTTCACAATGCTGATTATTGCGGCGTTTATTATGATTTGATGCGAAGATAATTGATGTAATGATAATAAACTGAGAAATATATAGTCCTTTTGTTTTCCTCAAATAACTCGCGCGCGCCTAGCTGGTTTTCCTTCTCGCTTAGAAAGTATCTTTTACAGGATTTTTCTGTATAAACCTTGTGAAAATTTGAAAATTAATTTATTCTTTTTGAAACGTTAAAAACATAGTTTGTATGAGCAGTAAATTTTTGATTATATAACGCCTTTAATAAAGTAGGGTAGACACGATGACGCTCCGATTTGATATGCAAAGCATTTGTTCCACTTGAAAATGTTCGGCGTTTTATCATGAAATTACCTTTGTACTGTGACTGACTAAGCTTACAAAGACCCTTTCAGTGTAAACGTCCAGTGTCCATATATATAGGGGAGAATGAAACCGTATATATAGTGGCCTGGGGACGCGTATATACGACGGTAGAGCAGAACGGATTAAAAATATTTAACTACAAGAGCTTATTCAACCCCCAGAGATAAAGCATTACTAATGCCTATTTCCAGGTTCTAAGGATTACTTCTACCTGATTACCGCTTACTTATTCTACTTGTTTATTTGAGGAAAAAGTTTTTTATTGGAAATTTTTTATTTCTTATTGGTAAAAAATATTTTTATTACATTTTCGTAGCGTGGAAAAGTGATGTTTTATTTTTCTCCTCATCGCTTGTCATTGAAGATCGAAGTTTTTGATATACATATTGAAAATGATTGTTTTCAACTAGCATGTCAGATTTTTGCAATTACAGATGGTATAATACATGAGTTTTTCGATTTTTATTTATTTCAAATAATATCAAAATATTATTTGAACTTCATTTTGAGGATAGCGTTATTTATTTAATAAATTAAAGATAAAAAAATTAAGATATCATTTTTTATGGATAAAGTAAATTTACAAGAAATCTCGTAACTAATGGTTTTAAGAAAACGTGAGATTTCCTACAGCTTCACATACTTCATAAATGCGAAATGAATAGAATTTTCAGTTAAACTTTGTACTTAGCGTGGTGGTAAAATTCATAGTTATCACAGAAATAATAGAAAATATTGATTTTAAAATTAAAAATTCTAGTGTATGTATGTAACTTTGTAGTATATAATTCTCTATTTAGAACTTGAGTGTGATAATTGACGCACATATTGATCTGTTAATGATTTTGTTTATACGAAAAACGTTAATTCGAGTTACAAAACAATTACGTCGCTTTTAAAAGTTATGTGAATGTTGTGTAGTTAAAAATATCGGAGGAGCTCGACATTTAAATTAAAATATTTATTTCAATAAGTATATGGAAGAGTATATTGATTAAGTTACGAGGGTGTAAAATCTCTGCTACACATCAATATTTCCTATAATTTATTGATTTAATATCATACAGTATTAAAGTCTTGATTGCAGTTTTAACGTTAGTATATAAAAATTCCTTAAGACTTAATTGTTCGTACTTTAAATGTATGAACAAGTTTGCATCTAAGATTATGCAACTTTATCCAACGTATACGAAACTTTTGTGAAAAAAAGAAGTAAGCTATTAAATTATCAAATAAAAATATAAAAGAAAATTTTGATAGCTAAATGAAAATGTAAATTGAAAATATCATTAGTTTATTATTCTATTTCTTATATTAAAATAATAGAAATAAAAAAGTTTGTCACTTAGCTCTACTGTCCTTTTTTATACATAACAACACTATTTGTGATTTGAGATTTACTATATCGAAGAAACCACTGGCACGATGATCTATATTTGAAGAAAGAAAACGTGAACTAAAGGCGCTTATTGAAGTAATTTGAAGACAAGCTGCTGTTAATAATTTAAGGTGCTTATTACACAATTGTTCATAGCGTAAGTAAAGCATTCGTTAGTCTAACACAGTATTAAAGTTAAAGAAAAATCGATGCTGAATGTAGAGTGCGTAGTATATACCTTCTCTACACGCTAAAACAATTAACCACCCACAGTTCCAGCTTAAAATAACGACTCGATAACAACTTATTTAATATAATTATACGTTAATTAAATGAATTTCATTTCTTTGAATAAATGAGAAGTGTAGTTTTAAAATAAAAATTGATGAGTAAATTGTGGGTACGAGGAATTTCTATTAAATGTGTAATTTAAATTCTCGTAATAAAAGTATAGCGTGTAAAAATTTTAATATTTTAATACGGTGCGAGCTGCCGTTTATAAAATTTGTAAAAGTACGATATGACCTTACAATAATTTTTAAACTTTAATTTTCTGTGTAGTACATGGAAAAAATACAGTAAGTTTTACTATATAAAAATTTTAGTAATAAATAAAATTTATACAGTAATTTATAATATTTAGTACTTTATATATAATAATATATTAATAATCATTTTATGTTTTCATCTACAATAAAATATGTTGAGCTTTTTATTAGTGAGAGCAGTATCTATCGCATTAATAATTTCACGAACTAAATTCTAAATTTATTAAAATTCATGTTACAATCTTGCTTATATAACATTAAATTAATATATGCAATATGATAAAATTAACTCCCACAATATCTCTCAGTGTGAAAATTCATTTTTTTTACAATCTTTATAGTATACCTTACGATATATATAATATCGTTAGGAATGTATGAAAAAAACATCCACATATACTAATGTCAATGTATAGAAGTGCAGTATCTGTACACGCGTTTTGTACATACAAATATTTTACTGATTGCGCCATAGGTAAACATGCAGTTCTTGAAACCCTTTATTAGCATTGTAAAACAGTGCAGTTTATGTGGAGTCATCAAATTTTCATGTTATTTCCGCGTCTTTTAGAAAAAGGCTAAAGGAATGCGGTTATTTAAAATTTTATGATATTATAAGAGTCTAATAATCTAAATTACAGCATTACGAAGGTGAAGGACGGCTTTTTGATTAAATACCAAAAAACAGTTCTCTCTACGTTTTATTACAGTTGGCCGGCACATTAACATTTATTGCTTTCTAAAAATTCCAGAACAAAGTGGTGCTGTCTATAATTTATTATAACCCGTAACTGATTTGTAAAGAGAAATACCTATTAAAACCTAACAAATCAAAAAACATAAAACTGCTTATCCAAAAAAGAAGCCAAACAAACACCTAATCCATCAGAAAAATCAAAGCAACTCCATACCTAATTAACCTCGCAGAAAAAGCTCTCATGTATAAGCTATACATTACTCTCCGCGCGCGCTCGTTACCTCAGCCACTCGGCAAAACGTCGGAAACGTCATCGCGCCGTCGTCCGCGCAATACAGCCAGCTCAGCGTATACTTCCGACTGTCGGAGCCTTAATAGAAAGCGATTACTAAGTAAGTCCGACAAAATGCTTAATCCTCTCTCAATTTACTAAGAGGCTGTCCGCCGCGCGTAATTTAGAGCGCCGCCCGATTTCGTCCCTAAATTCGTGCCCCAACCTTCCTCCCCTCCTTAATGCCCCCCTCTCTCGCCTCTATATATCGATGTCTCTCTTGCTCTCGCCTCGGCGTGCACGCGGCCAGAGCATCATTAAGAAGCCTTGGCTCTACGTGTGTGTGTGTGTATATACCCTCGGCGTGTATACTTATCGAAAGCGATGACTACCGTGTTCCGGGAACGCAGCCGCTCGCGCGCTGTACAAAGGAAGGATGTATATATATATGTATATGCCTCCTACTCGTCCCTTTAAAAATGCATTAAATACCCGACGCGCCAGCGGCTAAGGCGCTGTATGTATGGATGGTTATACGTGTGTGTGTGAGAGCTGTATAGGCGTTAAAGTGAGCCGGTCTCGGAACTGTAACCGTCACGCATATGGATAGCTTGGTGAGTGTGTTTCTGTGTGTGTGTGAGCGTTGAGTGGAGATGGGATGGAGAGAAAAATTAGCGCCAAACTGAATTAGCCGGGGTTGTAAATATGTTGGGTATTTTGGATAATTCAGAGAGAATGCGGCGTCACGCAACCCGGGCCTTGTTAGTCTAGTCAAATTAGTATGAGATGTGGACGAATTTAGGAAGTGGAGTGGGCCGCTTGGAAAAGTTGCTGGCTCAAGATTTTGGAGCACGTAGATGTAGGAGTGTGTGCGCTTTTGGTAGGAGTTTATTGTTAAAGCGTCGAGGTGTTGGAAAATGTTTTTCTTTTTTAATTTTAGTTGCGTAACTAATGGTCGTATTGGAAAAAGTGGTAGAAAGTATTGTAATTACTGTAAAGACTATACGTTAATATCGGTCGATTTGTTAAGTCGTACAGTAAAAAAAAGTCTGAAATTTTCTGAATTTTGTAAGCTAAATTAAAGATACGAAACTTTCGCTTTAGGAAAACGTATCTTTCAACACTCCAAGTGAAAAGCACTCGGAGAGATTTTTCAAAACTTTTCGTAAAGGGAACCTAGTCTGAGTGATGTTTTTTAAAAATAAATAAAATACACTTTTAAAAATCTTAGAAAGAATTTTCGTAAATATAAACATATTAAAGTAAATATTTTATTTATATTTTATGTATGAACTTGACTCGTTTTTAGACTGGTCCCCAAATTAAAATTTAGCAATTAAAAGGAAGCTTTTTTACAAATTTTTTCTCTTTTAGGTGGTCGTATAGTGATTATACTTATGCATACGTACTACCATTATAATTAATTATCCTTTATTGTTTATTTAAAATAAGAGTAACAATAAAATATCACTGTTTTAAAAAAAGCGTGATTTATCCTGATTAAAATCGCTATTTGCAAACATTTCGATGCATTGCAGCGATTTAAAAAAAGTCAATACAAGGAACCGTTGCCAAGAAAAGCAAAATTTTCTTGGCATTCGAGTTTCAGTGGGCAGATCAAGTTCAGGCGTTTTGGCTCTTCTGGACTGTTTTCTGGACGCCTCGGTGCGTGCATCAGAATAGGCCCGTGTCATCCTGACAGGTAGGTTTTGACAGGGATACGTTCGAAATGTTACATCTCCATCTAATATAGTAGTGGGTGAAGTTTTAGGTCGACGATAACAATTCTGTTACTGTTGGTTGAACTGTTTTTTCGCATAAACTATCTTTTACGGTCCTTGATATTCAAAATTAAGATTATGATTGAAACAGAAAATTTTCTGAGGTTGTTATTGTGATTTTGTGGCAATAATAAAATAATATTTACTGATTTACTTTTGAATTCTTTAAGAGCAGAATGGTAATCTGTGTATTCCGTCTTTTTCGGAGTAAAATGTTACTTGACAAAAAACTATGGGCATTTTCCACCCAGATTTTTCTCTTCTCAAGAGGCTACCGATTCCCACGTCTAAAATATTGCCCAAATAATCAGTACCAGAAAGACCGAAATTCCAGCCACCATAACTTAATAATTAAAAAACAAAAAACACCTCTCAACCCAAAAAAGCTCAATAGCTCCACCAAACACCCAAAACCATCTGCCATCCCGCAATCCTCCACGCCGTCGAAACCAAAAAACCAATCCTCAACACCTTCACGCTCTCTTAAAACGAAAATTCCAGGCCCGCGCGCAGCCAACGAGCACAAAAAAAAGCCCACAGCGCACTGGCCGTTCCTGTTCACGCGCGTGTGCGCCTCTCTCAAGAATCCGCAAGAAAATTTCTAGCAGCACACTTTTCGAGAGAGCCGAAGACTAATTTGACTGGACTGTACGTACACACACACACACACAATCACACAGCAGCCTCACATACATATACATGCACTCACCCCAACTCCCCCCCTTCGCCTATAGATAATAGATATATACCTTTACAACGTCGGCGGTCGGAGCGAGAAAGGGACGAAAAGGAGAAGGACAGCCTCACGCCGTGCTCGCGCAGGACAGAGAGCGAAAGAGAGAGAGAGAGAGAGAGAGAGAGCAGTCGGAGAGAAAGAGACGGAGATTGCGCTCTTATATATATATGTATACACTGTACGTAGTCCGCGAGCGGAGCAGCAGCAGCAGCAGCAGCACAGCAGCACTCGGCCGAAGGAGCGAGAGAGAGGTGGGTATAGCGCGCGCAGGCGGTCTGCGGCACACAGAGAGAGAGAGAGAGAGAGCTGGCTCTGCGAGTGCGAGCGAGAGGGTCTATATAGCCTGCGTCGGGTGTGTGTATTAGAAGGAGAGGGAGCTAGAGCGGCGCTCGGGGCGCGCGCAGTAAGCGAGTGAGAGAGAGAGAGAGATAGAGCGAGGAATCCCGGAAAACGAAACCCGAAACGAAATACGAAACACACAGACACAAATTGTGCAGTGTACAAGATGGCGGCGTTTGGCTGTCGTGGGTGCTGCTGCTGCTGCTGCTGAGAGAGAGAGAGAGGAGAGACACGGAGAGCTGCTCTCTCGGGCTGCGTGTTTTTACTCCGGATAGCCGCGACGAGGAAGAGGATAGCTTGTGTGTTAATGTGCCAGGGGCGATCCTGCCGCCACCCCCCCGTATTCGTGTGTCTATATGTGAGAGAGAACTCATCCAGTGAGAGAGCGAGCGAGAAGGACGGAGCGAGTGAGAGAGAGAGAGAGAGCCAAGGTGGAACGTCAACGACGCAACGGCCGGAGAGCAGCAGCTCTGCCGTGTGTGCAGCTCTCTTGGCGCGCCGCTCTCCTCGATCCTGCATATATACAGGCGCGTGTGCGCGCAGAGTAGTTTTTCTCTTTAGCCGTGCGTTTCCCTGCGTGTCATTATACGTTCATATACCTACCTATACAAGCATATACACATATAGGTAGATACGCAGAGGAGTGCGAGTGCTCGAGTCTCTCGTCGAGGACGGCCCGTGAGAGAGAAACATAGAGCGCGGGTGCTCTCTCCGGAGAGAGAGAGGATATATACATCGTGATCGTGCCTGTGTGTGTGCGCGAGTGTCCGAGTATATATATATCTATATATCTGGTGTGTCTATGTGTGCAGTGCCGCCCGCCGCCGCCAAAGCCGATTGATATTCAGGGACGCGGGGCGGCGCGCGCGGTGCCCGCCTATGTGACTTCGCGCGCCTAGCAGCAGCAGCTTCCCCGTCGGCATCAATCATCGGGAGAACGAGAACAGCGGCAACCGAGTCAAGGAGATAGAGAGAAGAGAGCTAGAGAGAGAGAGGAGAGGAGAGGATATATAGGTGGAAGAGAGGGACATCTTGCGCACGCGGGCGCGCCCGGCGCTAGTGCGATCGAGACGGCCGCTGCCTTGGAGAGCGAGACAGACGGATAGAAGAGCGAAAGAGAGAGAGAGAGAGAGAGAGAGAGGAGTAGCAGCAGCAGCATATAGCCTGCGAGTAAGAGAGAGAGAGACAGAAGGACGGACGAGAGAGCAGAGCAGCAGCAGCAGAGAGCAGCAGCAGCAGCAGGAGGAGAGCGGCCCCGCGCGCGCGCGCATAACCCGAGGCTGGAGGAGAGACGCGAAAAACAATGCGAGGAACGCGTCGTCGGCGTAACTGTTGCTGAGGATTTCGGGGCCACTGCCGCGGCGCTCGCTCGGGTAAGTCGTCTGTCCCCTCACGGGACCATTCTCTTCTGCATGCATGTTTTTTTTTTCTCATTTTTCTCTTTTTTTTCTTTTTTTTTTTTTTTTTTGACTCTGAGTATCCTCTCGTCGGAGCTCCATTGCGCGCTGCTCCTTGCCCTCTCGGCGCTCGCGCGCGAGCCTATACCATTCCGCAAAGTGCGTATACATACACAGAGAGAGAGAGTGAGAGAGATAGGTGCGCGCACACACCACTAGAGTAGCGGCTGCGGCGGCGGCGGCGGCGCGTAGTAGCTCTCCGCGCGCTCTCGGCGAGTGCGTTTATTACGCTTATGTGCCCCTCTTCTCTTCATCATCATCTCTTTGTACGCGGCGCTTGCGCCTCTCTCTCTCTCTCTCTCTCGCTCACTCTCTGTATATATTCATGTGTGTATGTGTGTGTGAACGCGAGTCCGCCACAAGCGTGTGGGTAAGAGAGACTTTTCTGCCCCCCCTCCCTCCTCCGTCCCGACTCTCCGCGCCGATATATATCATCAAAGAGTGCATGGGTGCTCGTTACATGCAGCGGCGGTGGCGGCGGCACGCGCGGGGCGAAGGGGGGGTCAGAGGGGTGTGCGCTCGCGCGTTCTTTTTGTGCAGCCTTCCTCTCTCTCTCTCTCTCTCCACCTATACTCGTTCTTCATTTTTATTGCTTCTCCTTTGCGCTCCTTTTTTTTCCCCATCTCACGCCTGTGTATCTCGCTTATAGCTATATCGGCGCTTGTAGGTACACAGAGCGCGCGCTAAGTGTCGTACCGAAAGTGACAGATTCGACGCTCCGTTTCTTCTCTCTCTCTCTCTCTCTCGTTCACTTGGGTACCTTCCAGCTTTGCGCGCGCGCGGCTTACGCACACTGAGAGAGAGAGTCCGTCTCTCTTTCTCTCCCGCTCTGTCCCTTATGGCCTCTCGTGTTCCCCTTTATTTTTGTCTTTCTTCTCTCGCCGAGAGAGCAGCCAGCGCGGGCTCTGCTCTCTCGCTCGCTCTTTTTTTCCTCGCCGCCGCCACCGCCGCCGCCGTTCGACGCTACTCGCGCGGATATATACGTGTGCTCTCTCGCTCTCTCTCTCTCTCTCTATGTATGTGTATATATCCGAGACTGTATATATGCATGTGTGCGCTCTCTCTCGCAGAGCCGAAGTACTCGAGAAAGAGAGAGAGAGAGAGCACACGTACGTGACTGTTGGCACTCGGGGAAGCTTTTCCGCGAGAGAGAGGCTTTCGCAGACACTTTGCGGCCCGCAAGAGAGGTGAGACTCTCTCTCTCTCTTTTTCACTCTGCGTATGTGTATGTATACACGTACGTGTGTCTTGTCTATGTGTTGTGCGAGCCTGTGCGCAAAGAGAGATGAGCCAGAGCGAGAGAGAGAGAAAGGAGAGGAGGAAAGTTTCGTGCGCGCGCTTGCTGGACTCTCTGGAGGATGTGCTGCTGCTGCTGCTGCTGCTGCTCCGAGCCTCGAATGTCGGAGAGCCGCAGCTCGGCCACGGGACGATGCCTCCTTTTTACTACCTACCTACCCATACACACACACACACACAGCCACCTCTATACAAGCATGCAGATGCCCGTGTGTATATATACGTGCATAGCCCTCGGAGAAAGAGAGCTCCGTAATTCGCTGTAGCTGCATTGTTCATATACACACACACACATACATACTGGGACCTCTCTCTCTCTCTCTCCGGGGCGTATATAATTCCTCGCGTGAGCAAGCTCTCTTTTTTTTTTTGTTTTCGCTCCGACCTAAAGTACCTACACACATACGCGCGCAGCTCGCTCGCGCTCTCTCGGCTGCCTTTTTTTTCGTCGCCTTCGACGACGGGCCATTAGCCGCCGCGCACACACACCGACGACTCGACGAGTGGCAAGGTGTCACGGCGCAACCGAGCGCCACTCTAATCGCTGTATATCGCACTTGTTATTGCGCACCGAGCCGCTCTGTATATACATACAATACGAGAGAGCGTACGTACTCTCTGGCTCTAGTTCTCTCTCTCTCTCTCTTTCGGTGTGTCTATACCGCCGCCGCCGTGCGTACGCGACGAAAAATGGAGACGTGCTCTTTTTTCTCTCTCTCTCGCGATGGCCAACAGTGTTTTTTTCACGTCTTGAC
This sequence comes from Eupelmus urozonus, assembly GCA_900480035.1. Classification (NCBI taxonomy): domain Eukaryota; kingdom Metazoa; phylum Arthropoda; class Insecta; order Hymenoptera; family Eupelmidae; genus Eupelmus; species Eupelmus urozonus. The sequence continues at coordinate 28,652 of UELX01000790.1, forward strand.
GGGGGTGGGAGAGGCCAGCCAGGAGGCGGCCTGGGAGCGTCAATCGCGATGACAAGACCGATGAGTTATTGTTTTTTAAAAAACACCGTATAGCTACAAGCTTTGCTGGTTTACCTATAGACACACGTATACGCTGCTGCTTCTGTGTTCGTACGGCACGCTTGGAAGACGGGATTTGTGTGTGTCTCTCTCTGTGTGTGTGCGCGCGTTCGACATCTCGCTCCGAGCGAAGGCTAAAAGGTTTCGCACTCGCGGCGTGTAACTTAGCATTACAAATGAGTCATTGACATGTGTCGCGTTAAATCAATATTTTACTTGGGCTTTTATCTGGATTTGCGATGCTCGCGAGCGCAATAACGGATTTTCGATCGGCGCGGGCTCCGACGAGAGGATAAACGAGATTTGATGGCCTTTTTTCTCGAGCTCGGCCCCCGAGAGGAATGCGAGCAGGAGCGAGTGATATTCAGAGTTTTTTTTTTTTTTTTGGCTTTCTTCTTAGGCTGAATTTTTTATCTTGGAGGCTCGTTTGTGTTTTGCGGGTCTAATGAGATGCATAACTATTTAATTGGTCAGTTATGAAAATGTGTATTACGTTGTGGGCTATTTTGGATGAAAAATTTAGCCTATGTGAGTGTTTAAAAGAATCTTGACTTATACTTTATTATTGCTTAACACTAACATATAAGATAGCATGCACAAAATTATTTGTCTATAAGAAATGTAAAAGAGATTCATGGTCTGAATATGCGGTTCAGGGGGTGGATGGTAGGATTTTACTCGAAGAGCAAGATCGAAGCCAATCGAAACACTGGAGAAGGACGGCGGAGCTTCGGAGGAGGGGGAGATGTCAGCCGGCACCCAGGGCGAGATACGGGTTGGTCCATCGCACCAGGTTTGATTACTTTCCTTGAAAATATATAAAAAATGAAAACCCTCCCCTCGCCACATAGCTATACTGCAGCACTGCGTACCTAACTCAAGGCTTGTTTGATAACTTTATTCGTGCAACAAAGACTTTGTGGACAAAAGCAATATGACAATATTTTGCGTACACTTGTATGTGCATAACAAAATGTAATTTTCAATTCTGCTTACTTGAAATCTCTGTTACAACAGCAATACATCAGAATTAATTGTCCGAGTGTCAATATTTGGTATTTGCAATTTGATGATACAGTTGTAGTCAACATTGGTTTGCAAGTGATAGGCTTTTTTTCTAATTGAATTTTATTACAGCTTATGAGCTAAACGTTACATAAATTTTGTAATTTCAAAATGAGAATGTCTAATGGCTATTTTCTTTGAACAGTTGTTTATATATTGAATGGACTCTTATGTCACTTTACTCAATACTCTTTAATTTAAATTTTCTTGTTTAAAATTTTTATAATAAACTCAAAACCATATTCCCAATTATTTAAAAAAAAATATTTATTCTGCAAAATCCTTAACAATAAAGATTTTTAAAACTTACTAAATTTAATAATTACTTTTATCAGTAAATGTCAATCTGTTCAAGTTCTTTTCTTGCACAAGACTAGAATATTAAATTTACGTAACTCTGAAACTAATTTTTGTTATTATAATTATTATTGTGCTGAGTTGTCTTATTTATGTAAACAAGAATTATTCTTTGAAAAATGTTCACAGTAATAAAATTTGTGAGTAATTTTTATTTTTGCATTAACATTTTAATTTTTATGCTAGTTTTTAGTCACACTTGAAAAAAAAATTTGCTTAAATTAACTGAATTTTAAAACCATAATTTTAACTTGTACAAGATAATTAAAATTAAATTAAACCTGTTATTTAAAGCATTTTTATATTTTTTTTCATTTGCTTTGCTTGTGCTATCCTTGAAAAGCTATGTTGAGTAAAAAAAATAGTAGTTTCTATTTTTGCATTGGCAGATAGAGTGAAAGAAAAAAGTAAGCTGTAATATAAACATAATTAGGAGACAAGAGAGCACAACAGATAGTTAAAAAAACGATTGATCTAACTGTAAATTTTGGATAGTTGAAAGTGTAAAAAGAAAAAAAACAAGCCAGAGTATAGGTGCGTATGACTAACTTGCTTTGGCAGTGGAGCTAACAGCGCACAATCCCGGATTTCTGACACAGGACTTGGTTTCTTGCCAGGCCCATTTGCCTGAGTATCGGCCGGGAATCCCTCCTGGAGAGCTGCTTCCTGATCCAGAGTTTTCCAAAGAGAGAGAAGAGCTAAGATGGATTCCTGCAATGACATTGGATATGGACCTACTCATGTACCTGAGAGCAGCAAGATCAGTAGCCGCCTTCGCTGGTATGTGTGATGGAGGATCGCCGGATGGTTGTGTTGCAGCATCTCGAGACGATACTACAATCAATGCACTTGACACATTGCATGACTCTGGCTATGACGCAGGAAGAGCCTTACAAGCATTGTACAAGTGTGCTGTTCCCAAAGGCATTGACAAGAAATGGTCTGAAGAAGAGACTGTAAGTGGACATGATAACATGTATTCATCAAGAATATAATTTTTTCATTAATTTATACAAATAATCATATATACTTTTATCTTCCTCTTGTAGAAACGTTTTGTTAAAGGCCTTCGACAATTTGGAAAAAACTTTTCTCGTATTAGAAAAGATCTCCTACCGCACAAAGATACGGTAATTAATTTACTTTTCTGTTTGACTTTTACATATTTCAGTAACAAGTTCAGTGCTACATAATGTATGTATGACTTTTATTACTATGTATCTAATCAGTTTAATTGTAGCTCTGGACATATATATTTTTAAGTTCAACATTTCTTCTATAAAATCACTGATGTGCATGAAACATTTTTAATACATTACTTTTGCATTAAATCTGTTGATCATATTTCATAACTAAATATAAATATACTTTTTCTTTATTAATTCTTTATTTACATTGGTATCAAATGTTTATTTTAAAACAGTTAATGAATATCTACTTTTTGACCTATAAAGCTACAATGTAGCTTTCTCTAGATTTTTAATGTGAATTTCAAAAGCATTTAAATACTTGAATACTAATCTGAGTAGAAACTAAGCAGTCAAGTGTAAAATTTAGATTAAGTGTCAGAAACATTGCCTCCAAGACATGATAAACCCAGTCTTTAATTGAATATAATTTTTGTACTGATTATTTGTTCCATATTAAGAAAGTTTCTCTTATCATTAGAAGCTAAATTATAGCAGTGTATATTCCTTAATAAATTAACAAACTTATGAAAATATATTTTTATAATCCTTATAACAAAAATGTAACAGCTCTGACTTTATTTAAAATTATTAAATAAAACAAATTTTTAATCAATATATAAAAAACAAACTTGGAAAAAATTGTAAAACATCTTTTAAGTAATAACAAAAAAAGGCAAATAAATCAATATTAGTTTAAGTCATAAATTATCAGAATGCTCTACATGTTAATAATTTTTTAAGAATAACAAATGTTTGTAAGTTATGAAAATATGTTAGGTTTTCTTAATATATATTGCGTTTGAATATTGAATTTGAGAACGACTTAGTTTTGTTATAATAAATCTGTTAGCAATTTACGATATTTCGTTGAGCGATATTTTTAGACATTAATGACACGGCTCTTAGAACCTGATGCAACTAACTATATTTCATCAATTTAGCAATAGTCAGCTGCACTAAATGCAACAAAGAAATATTTTATACAATGTACACACGCGAAACAGTCGCATAACTGACCTCATTCCTCACAATCTTAAAAGACCCTTATAATGCGTTTTCAGCCGGAACTCGTCGAGTTCTACTACCTGTGGAAGAAGACACCTGGGGCGAACAACAATCGGCCACATCGCAGACGCCGACAGGGCTCGCTCCGTCGCATACGGAACACGCGCAATTCGCGCGCTGGTACGCCTAAGGAAGAGGCTGCTACGCCGACGAGCGGTGAAACACCCTCGAGCGCTAGCAACGCCAAGGAAAGCGCTGCTACAGAGTCTGAGAGTAGCAACGGTGGGCCGCTCGGCGGCGCCAGCGCTACGGCTTCCAGTAACAGCAATCCCGCGGGCGGCGAGGTGAGCTCCGTTACCGAGGACGACAACTCCGAGGAGGACAGCGACTCACGCGATACTAACACCAACGGGGTTACTCATTCCTGCCAGCACTGCTTTTCCAATAGCTCAAAGGATTATCAGGTCGGTTGCTTTGCTGTTACATACAGTTAATATTTCAATTTCTTTAGAGACTTATCATCACCACCTAGGGAAGTGTGGGTACTTAAGGATTATATCAAGTTAATGGAAAATGATATTCAACAAAGTGCTCATATTTAAAAATTTTTTATATATATATATGTATGCAAACCAAACAAGATTTTTATAATTATTTTTTTTTAACATTACACTAGGTCACTGGCAAGGATAGACTACTTCTCTGTGCGGAATGCCGAGCACACCTGAAGAAAACAGGCGAGCTACCTCCAGCTCCGCCTTATCTCTTCCGGCCAGTGCCCGCTGAGTCGCCTGACAGTCCCGGTAGAATGCGAACGCGGAATAAGGCTAAGGAAAATCCGAGACCCTCCAGACCACGTAGAACCGGCGGAACCGACACACCTGACCAGGAGAAGCAGCAGCAGCAGTCCCATTCTCAACAGTCACAATCCCAATCACAATCGAATGATAAGCCGAAGAAGTCCAAGTCTTCCAGCAAACAGGAAACTCCGAAGAAGGGCCAGAAGCGCTCCACCGTTGAGGAGCAAGAGGAGGACAAGGACTCGCAGAAACGTAAACGCGGTGCTGATAGATCCGACAGTCCCTCAGAATCGTTAACCACGGATAGCAATTCACTGATGGACGAGCCGGAGCGCGAAACAGAGGCTGATGCGCCCGACAGTAGTAGCAGTAATTCGGCAGCGGCTGCGATAGCAGCCACGAGTAGTAGCAGCAGTAGTAGTATCACAGTCGGTGGTTTACCGGTCGACACTATCCCGGTGAGTCCGGCGACAACGCCGCCTGATGAGCCTTCCGAACCCCCAACGCTCATAACGACGCCCATCTCACCCCCGCAACCACAGCAATCGCAGCAGTCGCAGTCACAACAATCACAGTCACAAATGCAATCGCAGCCACCGCCTCCACAGTCACAGCCTCAGCCGCTGATACAAAGTCTCCCGATATCGGTGCCGGTCATTCACGCTCGGGATTCCATCATCGATAAAAAGCCAAAACTTGAGGATCCTATAGACATGAAGGATCAGATGGAGGATATGCCTTTGCCCTTGAATCAGCCATTGAAGCTGGAGCCTTTGCCGATGAAGTTGGAGCCACTATCGATGAAGCTAGAGCCTATACCGATGAAACTGGAGTCGATGAAGCAGGAGCCGTTGCCGATGCCCATGCTTCTGGGTATGCCCGTTCCCATGGACGCGACTACTTCGCCACCCATGAAAGAGGAACCTCTGTCAGATCAGTCAGAGCAGCAGCAACAGCACCCGCATCAACAGCAACCTGTGTCTCTAGCTCAATCACAGGTGCCTCCGCACCAGCAGCCACAGCCGCAAATGGCGCACAGTACCTCGCAGCCTTTAGCCGTTAATGAGTTGAACAATCAAAATATGCCGCGCAATCTGTCGCAATCGGTTGGTAGCCCCGTGGGGCAGCTTCCCAGCAGTTCCATGAGTCTACCGCCGATACCTCAATCGGCAGCCGCGATAGTTTCGGGACCAGCGCTCGGGATGGCGGTTCCATCGAGCACAATGAATCAGTCGCATCCGCTAAATATGCAGTATACTGGTCCTCCTGCAATCGTCTCAGCTCCCCAAAGCGTGCCTCAGAACTTATCGGCCCAGAGTATTCAGATACCTCCGGGCCTACAGGTGCCTCAGGTTCCGCCACCACCGCCACCGAGTCTTTTGCAGCCTGCCAGAGATTTGAGCCAAACTCACCCAGAGAACATGTCAACGAGCGCGCCGCCAACGATACCCACGAGCCTAGGCTTACCGCCGCCATCGCTGGGTGGTCCGCCGCCGCTCAATCTCAACATACCACAAAACATGACGACGAGCGGTTTGCCACCGCAGCTTCCACCTATGCCAAGCTCGCCACAACCTCTGGGACTCACAGTTTTGTCTCAAGACAGCAGAGGAATGGCTGACAGAATGATGCGGGATGACGATAGAATGCCTCCGGAAAGGTTAAGAGACGGTAGACTGCCAGATAGGATATCAGACAGAATAGTGGACAGAATTCAACAAGATAGAATGCAAGATAGAATGCAAGACAGAATGCAAGATAGAATGCAAGATAGAATGCAGCAAGAGAGGATGCAACAAGAGAGGATGCAGCAAGAAAGGATGCAAGAGAGAATGCAGGATAGAATGCAGGACAGAATGCAAGATAGAATGCAAGATCGAATGTCGGATAGAATGTCCGACAGAATGCCGCCTGACAGGATGTCAGATAGATTAGGAGAGCGCGATGACAGAGACTCGGAGCCACCACAGCAACCGCCACCACAGCCTAGACCTGAGCCGCTCAACATGTTCCAACCAATTCAGCCGCCACCGCCAATGATGCCGACTGATAGGCCTGGACCTCTGTACAGTTTAGCCGGCACACCGCCCATGGAGCCGCAAAATTTAAAAATCAAACAGGAGATCGTGCCTCCAGAACCTGATCCATTGCAGAGTCTCAAGGAAGTCAAGGTTCCTGGTTTCCAGACTGGTTTCCCAGGTGAGAATTACTTATATTTAATAAATTAATTATTACATTAACTAAATTTATAGATACTTAACTTAAAATTTTATTTTCAGGCCCAAGTTTAGATAATATAAAGAAAGACCCAGACGGCGCTGGTAGTAGTAGTAGTAACAGCAAACCTCCGACACCGAGCAAACATTCTTCCTCCTCCTCCAGTCAACAGCAGGTGTCGCAGTTACAGTCAGTTGCGGCTTCGCCTCAACCAACCCTTCCTCCACCTCCGACGTCGATTCCTCAACCAGTGATGCATCCGGTACAGCAAACCAGTCCTCACATGGCTCACCCCTTCCATCCACATCATCCGCTTATGCATCCCTCTTTATTCGCCGCCATGCATCCGTATCATCCTCACGCCTATCCTGGTTATCCCACAGTCGGTGGCTATCCAGCGTTCCCGCCTTATCCATACGGACCTGTGCCCCATGCCATACCGCCTCCATCGCCTCAACGCAGCGAGGCCACTACTATGATGACGGCTCATCACTCAAGCACTACATCCAGTGTTTCAACCCGCGAGGAAGGAGAGAACCTTATTGCAACGCATCATCACTCCTCGTCATCGATGCATCAGGCGACGACTCTTCATCACGATAAACTTCTCACCATCTCGTCGCACAGCTCGCACAGCTCTCACAGCCATTCGTCTCAACACTCGTCGTCTCAGCACAATAGCCCGCGCAATAAGCCTTCGTCTCTCGTGTCCTCTGCGGCCTGTCTCAGTTCCTCGAGCTCGCTGCACTCACACCACCATAGACCGCCTCAGTCGCAACAGCAGCCTCCGCAAATTGCTCCGCCGCCTCCAGAACCGAAAATCGAACCCGACATTGAGCCCGAACCAGAAGAGCCACCGAGCCCGCGCACCGGGCCTTCACCCGAACCGCGCATCGAAGACTCGGAGTGCCATCGCTCACAATCGGCAATCTTTCTGCGTCATTGGAATCGTGGTGAGAACAATTCGTGCACACGTACGGATCTTACGTTCAAGCCTGTGCCCGACTCAAAGTTGGCGCGCAAACGCGACGAGCGCTCAAGAAAGCAAGCGGAGCGTGAGCGAGAAGAACGCGACAGAGCGCAAGCACAGCAGGCCAGGAAAATGACGACGCCAGAGAAACAGCCTGAGGCATGCAAGCCTCCGAGTCGTGGTCCACTTGAACCCGTCGTCTCGCCATACGATAGATACGCAGCGCGGCCTGGCGCTTACGCAGATACGCCGGCGTTGAGGCAGCTTTCGGAGTACGCGAGGCCACATGCAGCCTTTTCTCCAGCAAGGCATCCAGGTCCGCAGGATGCTATGCTGCACTATATGTATGCACCTGGAGCAAGGGAGCGATTGGAATTGGAGCACTTGGAGCGCGAAAAGAGAGAAAGAGAAATCAGAGAACTCAGAGAAAGAGAACTGAATGATCGATTAAAGGTATGTTTTAGATCTAAACTTTTATTTCTTATCTTTAACCTTCTACATTGCACATAGAGTCTCATCTTACTTTAAAGTTTTATCTCTTTTAGAAAGAACATTAAATATATTTCTGCGAATATAAGATCAAAGTAAATATAAGTAAAATATTCTTTATCTTTGTGTTAAAAATAAAATAAATGAAGAAATGTAACGGCGTCTTGAAGGCAAGTAATCACTAATGTAGGCGAAGCCCGAGAGGCTGCTGTGCGCATTTATTAAGCGCCAGAAACAATGTTTTTGTGCAGTCAAAGGTCATGATTTTTGCAAAAATTCTTAATACAGATATTGTAATATTTATTGTGTCAATAATCGATCATTTATTTAGTATATAAAGATATGATAAATTACAACCTTCATTCTAGATCTTCAATTATCTATATCAATAATTCGTACAATTGAAAAAAGTTATTTCTATAATTTTTTTATTTTTCTATATACTTTTTATTTAATCCTTAGGTATTCTTATAGTTTTGTAAGCTTTATTTTATTTGCAAATTAATTACTTTTATTAACATCGTTTTCTGAGAACAAAAAGAAATATAAATTATACAATTTTATTGTTGCAATAAAATAGATACAATTACATGAAAATCGTAATTTCGGACTTTTAAAGATTTTTTTTTATTTTCATGAAAATAATACAAAAATCAATAAGTTGATTAAATATTAAAGAAAATGATCACCTCATTAATTATTTGTAAAATTGATTTATTTTTTTCACTTAAAACATGTTAACAAAATATACTATGTGAAAATGAAACATTATTTATTGAAACTAAAATTTTTTATTGTAGTTTCAAAAGTACTCAATCAATAGCATTTTCCAAAATGTAAGTTATTATCTTATTCTTTTCAATTAATTAGAGATAAAAATCATAAATACATTAATCTTCTAAAACCTTCTAATACATACACAAGCATATGATTACATTTTCAATTCATTTTACAAAAGTATTTGTAATTTAAGTAGATGTTATAAGTTTTTTAAATCATATTATTTTATAATCTTGAAAAAAATAATTATTATATGTATAAATATTTATAGTGAGAGATTCATTTTAAATTTTTAAAAATTTTAAACCGTAAAATTTAAAAATATTTACGTTTTACTACATCTGAGTGTTTGATATATTTTAATTTTATTTGAAAATGTAATTTCTTTATCTTATACATAAAAATCATAATTGCTCATTCAAAATATTTCATATTTAAAACTGAAAATTACGCAATTAAAAATGAAAATGAAAATAGAAAAAATAATTGAACCTAATAATTTTTAGTTTAATTTATGCTTTAACGCTTTTTAACAACTATAATGCTTCATCAACTGTATCTACTAATTTTTTTATCTATTATTTTTCGTTTTTAAAACTAAAAATTTTTATTCATACAAATCAATCTGCTTCAGCTTAAAACACTATGATATTTATTAATTCATTAATAAATCTGTGTTACTGTTTCCTCTCGTTTTAATGTAGGCTTACATCTAAATTTTAACCTAATAAATAAGACGTGCTTATGACACAATTAACTGGAAAAACTATTATCTAATGATGAATATTAAAGTGAGAAGAAGCATAACACAAAAAAGGTCCCAAATAAATAGTTTTTGCTAATAATAAAAGAAATTAAAAGATAGCAAAAATTATATGTTATGATACTCGTTTTAGTCTTAGTTAATTACCGAATTTTGATTTACGTTAGTTTTAGAACACGCTTTTACAATAGAAATTCCAATTGTTCAGAAGTAAGTATAATCCTTAAGGTATAAAGGAATACTTAAATTAAAAATTATCTAAAATTTTTATCAAGAAACATTTATATAGCAATCAGAAAACTATGTATTGGAACCTTTATTATTAAAAAAAAATCATCTACATCATGTTATCCATTTCTTTAATGACAAATAATAATTCTTCAATACAACCGACCTTGTTAATAACATTTCATTTTATTTAATTTCTACTTAAAGGTAGGAAGGTCCCGTCCCATCATGCATCTCATGAACAATTTCTAACGCAAATTAAAGAAAAGCTTTACTTCATTCATTTACAGACGTCATTTTTCTCGCTTTTCAGGAGGAATTGCTCAAAGGGGCACCCAGGCCAATGGCGGCACCAGTTGATCCACACTGGCTGGAAATCCACCGGAGATACGCGGCCAGCGGTGGTCTGGCTCCACCAGGCCCCTCAGGCCCACCTGGAGGTTTGCATCAGTTTGGCCTGTACGCAGTGCCACCTGGGCCCAGTCAATTGGACAGGGAGCGTCTCGAGCGACTAGGTAAATACTTGATTTTAGGTTGAAAAGTCGCCTCCCCCACACCCCTACCTTCATTATTACTCGAAGCTGAATATCCTTACAATGAGAGATTTCATAAAGAGCGACTTTAAAATCAACAATGTTAGAGAGTATGTATGTACTTATACAATAAATTCATATAAGTAGAGATTGTTATAATCAGTGTACGTTTAGACATTTTTCTAATTGAATTAATAGGAAGCTCTTGATTATGTTCTATTTGAAGAATTTTATGTTCGCGATTGAGAATGAAAGCTTTTAATTTAAAATAGTTGTCAATGCTTGTGGAAATGTAAGTTGATATATACATATATATATTGCTTCTATTATTTAAAAAGATTCAAGAGCTTATGTATTAGATTAATTTTGTACAACAAGTATAAATCTTATTTATTTATTATTTTTTTTTGTGCTTACTTTAAAATTTTGAAAGTACATCTCTGTGCTGTATTAGTTTAAAGCAACTTATTTTACTTATTATTTTGTGCTGATTTTATTCATGATGTTTAATGGTAGAAATTGGTAGAAAATGTAAAATATTATATTTTAGAAATTTGTTTTAATTTATAAATTTTTTGAGAGGTTATCGCTATAAAATGTCGAAAGAAAAAGTTTATTTAAATCACAATTAATTTTAGTGGAAGTAAACTTCAAAATATAGAGATAAATTAAATTGTTAACAATAGTACATGTATATAGGTATTACTTATTACAACTATACGTGTAATCAAAAAATAAAACTTTTTTAAATTAAACGTAACAATTTATTTATGTAAAAATGTTTAAAAACAATGTTGTTCCAATTTTTATATATTCATAGTATATTCTATTTATTAATCTTACTGCTTTATATGTTATTCAAAAACTTGATCTTGTTTACAAAGTGCTTAACCTCTCAATTATAGTAGCTTAATGTGAAATCTTTTTTTGTTCTTATCTTAATTACTATCATAAGCAGCGAAACTGATTTAACTCTTCACTGCATAAATTGATGATGTTTTACTGATATGTAAATAACTACTACTATATGTGAAAAATACAACTTTTTTAACTTGGTCAGCTGATCTAATATCTAATACGTAATAGCATTCTTGTATAGTGCAAATAATGTGGATTTACTTTTCATGCAAAGTGCTCAAAAATTAAAATTTGCTTTAATGCAAATGTATACTATTTCGTTTTTGTGGGGTGACAACATGATTATTCTATATTGATTGAGAAATATCAGGAATAACTAAAATATTTATGTAATATTTTGAAATAGTTAATAATTTTATTTAAACGTAAAAATTTTTAAATTTAAATATAAATAATAAGCATAAATTAGTCAGAATAATTAAATTTTTAGATTCCTCTTATAAAAGATTCTTGATTTTACTCGTGTCAACAATTTCAATAATAAACAAAATGCTTAACAGAAAATGCATCGCGTAAAACGGCAGAAAAATGATCTCCTTGATTCAAAGGGGCAATTGTTACAAGAGTTAATAATAATACTATCAAGCGACGTAAATATGAAAAAAAAGTAGCGTAAATATAATTAATTAAAAGTGAATTATTTCAACAGTTACCTTTTATTAAATATCCTTTACTCTGTTAAATTCCTTTTTATATGATGCCTTTAAATTACTTTTCAATCAAACTTTTTTATGCTACTAGAATGGTTCAATTTAAAATGAAAATGTTTAACGTAACTGCGTAAACAGTTAATATTCACAATCTGCCCATTGAGTCAAGATTTCTTTTTCGCGTCTTTGAATCCATAAAAGAAGCTCGTCTTCAAAGAGTGAATATAGAAAGTCTCGATAGTAGCTGAGGCGCGCGTCAATCACGGCAGTGAAGGGTTGAAGAGGCGCGCAATAAAGAAAGGAGAAAAAATCGAAAGTAAGACAGAAGCCCCGTTAAAAGCAAAACTTAAGAATATAAAGCGCCTGTGGAATGACGGAAGTATGTTTGTGATCGAAGCGATGTCGGGTTTAGGGCTAACCGCGGGCGCGGGCGCAGGTTCGGCTAGCGGAGGTGGTGGCCACCCCACGGCCGGTCATCCCCACGGCCAGTTGGATGAGCGACTAGCCCTGGCGGCGGATCCTATGGTGCGGCTCCAGATGGCTGGCATTTCGCCCGAGTACCATGCGCACACGCACGCGCACACCCATGCTCACACGCATCTACACCTGCATCCGGGTCAGCAGCAGGCGGCGGCCCAGCAGCAGGCAGCAGCGGCGGCCCAGCAGCAACAGCAGCAGCAGCAGGAGGCAGCGGCGGCGGCCGCAGGATTTCCACTGCCCGGTACGTCGAGACTAGCGCCGATATATGAGAGCTCCAACTTTTTCCTATGCTTTCTGTAGAATGTTGAGTGAAACAAGGGTTGAAAGACTGGATAGATAAACTACAAATTTTCGCTCTCGAGGAGTGCATTTGGATTTCGCTGTGATTGTGAATCTAACTTTTTTATATTGCCGAATATTTATTCTTTAAACGTCTGAATGCACTTTCAGAAGCAATCGTTGAACATATTGATTATTCTACGTTGTAGAACTGAACTTTTCGACAAGATATTCTTGACAAGGAACACAGTACTATACAATAAATTTATTTATTCAAATACAGAATATAGTTCAGAAAAGTTTTAGTAAAGAAATAACTATGGTATTAATGCTTGAAAAGTAAATGCACTTAAAGGTGTATTATAATCTGTTAGCCAATTTAAATAGTGTAAATGCTTTATATTTACTTTGTAACGCGTGAAGGAAACTACTTTTAAAAGCATAAAATTTAATTATGAATAACATTTCAGCAGCAATATAATTTCTTAGGATTATCTTTATTTCGGGAACTTGTTCAGAAGAATTTGTTCTGCTTTTCAAGCATCAATGCTGATGTGTTTATTAAGTAGCTAATATAAACTGCTATATATATTTCATAATATTGTTAATCTTTCAATCCTTTTTTTATGTATTCAATATCAATTTACATAAATGTGATTAATTTAACTACTATTTTGTTTTAGTGTTAAACTTTCTTTTATTATTAACTTTTATGCTTTTTTGCTTTTTTGCTTTTGTTAATTAATTCTGCACTGCCTTTTTTTATATAAAAAATATCTAAAAAAATACATACCTATAATCAAGTCAAAGTTTTTTTTGTGCTGTAAAAATATTGTACACAACTAAATATTTCTTAGAAGTTACATTTCTGTTTTGATCTTTTAAAGCCATTTTCATTGCTTTTGTGCTTTACGATTTTTCTTTTTTCTTCTCTAAACGCATTTTACATTTTCGCAGCTACTAATGTGATCTTTTATTGCAGCTTAAATTATTTCTTAAATTTTATTCTTTCCAAATCATCAATTTTTTGCTTGGTTTACATAAAATTAGTGGACGCAAGGCAAACGGACGTGACTCAATTTCACAATTTGATGTCACAACTTTATCTCAATCAATACAATTTTAGATAAATCTTCTACAAAAAAGATCTATACTTAAAAAAAATCGACACATTAAAGTCAAGTAAGACATCTAATTGCCGCATGATCCCTTTGTCTGCTGTGTCCACAAAAAAAATCCTTGCACCAAATTGTCATTAATCCAGTCTACCAGACGGTCCATTAAAATTGGCGGATCTTGTCCTGTTTCTCTTGTTTCATGGGCATGGCGCAAAAAAGCAGCGGCGAGCGGCAACTATCCGAGGCCAGGTCTGATGGGACGCGAGCCGACGCTCGCTCTCCACCCGGCCGAGCTGCTCGGCAGGCCTTACGCTGACATGGCCGCCCACCACGAGCAGATTCAGCGTCACCTCATGATGGAGCGCGACCGCTTCCCGCCCCACCCTTCGCTCGTCGCCCACCACGAGGAATACATAAGGTTCGTGTAATATACCACCCTTACGACTATCTGCTGTGTGTTGCTTTATCTCTGCGCGCGTCTTGTTTACGCGTTGCATGATGTATATAAAGATTGGGGAGAAAATTCGGCCTATCCCAGAGAGGGAACGAACGGGATTTGTGAACTGAAACTTAGATTTAATTGAATCTTGGTCATGATACTAGTATTTATGGTGTGTGAATTAAGTGAATTGTAAGTGAGTTATGTGAATTATGAAATTTTAAAATTGAAATAATATATTTTAGAAAGAAATTTGTACAACTTGTATTTGATATGTTTAAGTGGATTTTCAAATACAGTGTCTTATTAATACAAAATTGTATTTTGAAATAATTATTTATATAAGAGTTAATACTTATTTTTTGAAACGCGTTATTTTGTACATCATTTTGATAATTTTAAACATTAGAATCAATTATAATCTTAAAGTTAAAAAATGTGTGTGGAATTTAGCAATGTTTGCTAGTGTAAATACATGACCGATTGTCATACTTGAATGCAAATATAAATTATTCTATAGCAATTTGTAGTTATGATTTCTGATTTGCCTACATCAATTTTATTAAAAAAAGAATTCATCATATTTCGTTTTTAGATTTTAGCAATTTGATTTGTTTGCCATTCACCACTTATATCTGAGGCATGTTTTATAAATAAAAGATTCAATTAAAATTATCTAGTTGATTATTTATTTCAAATTTTTGTAGAAATCTATTAATTATAAAAAAACAAATCTACCAATATTCCGAATGTATTTGATTTATCGGATGTTCGATTTCTTTAAGTAAAAATGAATTAGGCAAACAATATTCATATATTAATTTTATAATCTGGCCACCGGCCAAGATAACTAAACAATCCCCGTATTTTTTAGACAACAGCGCGAGCGCGAGCTCAAAGTTCGTGCAATGGAAGAAGCCACACGTGGATCACGCCCTTAAAGAAAAGAAAGCCGATAAGCGCTAAACAGAACCATCTCGTTGCTTTTACATATTGCTGTCGAGGCGAAGACTAAATGATGATGTAAACGGCAAAGGTTCGCTTAGGTTTTTAATTTGTTTTATTCTGCGAGACGCGCGAATCCTTTGCGTTTCACGTATTATATATAGTAAAATTTGAGACAGATAGAAGAAAGAAAGAGACAAAGAGTGACTCGTGAAAACGTCGTAGAAAAAAAGGAAAGGAGGAGCAGCAGATCCAAAAAAAACAATCGAAGTCTCTCTTTCTCCCTTTCTTTCTCTCGGTCTTGGTGACTTGCAATTCGTCTTTCGGTTTTTAAACCCATTATTAATTATTAATTAATTTTATATAATTGCTACTTTGCGTTTTCTCAGTGTTGCATACGTATCGTACATGAGGTAAAAAAGATTAAGTAAATAAAATGACAAAGCGGTCACTGTCGTGTAACATGTTAATGTAAATACAAGAAACACGCAGCAATTGATATATATAAATATGAATATATTTACGAAGTAGCTAGCGCAGCCTAGCCTTTTAGAGGATAGCGGTCGATTGATATAGCAGCACTAGGCGATATGTATATTGATTTTTGAGGTTCGTGCGCGCGTGTATTTATCGCGCGTCAACTGGTGGCAATTCCTCCTGTGCTCAATTGACTTCATTACCTATTTTTTTTTTATTATATTTTTTTTTTTTTTTATTTAAAAAAGCGAATGGAAGACAGAAGGTTTTTAACTTAATTAAGCTCGATTTACGATTCGGGCATTTATACATATTATATATATATACATAACTATATATATACTAACACCAGTGTCTCTTTTAATACGTTTGTACTTCTCGCGAGAAGTAGACTGTTTCGCGTAGGATGATTTTTTTCTCTCGTAAGACTATTGTGGTATTGTCTATTTTTTATCTCTGTGGACGGTATTATACGTACAGACTTTTTATCCAACTTCCCTCTTTTACGTCGAATAATTGATTATTTTTTTTTAATTTTTAATGAAATTTTATTACTTAGTCGTTTAAGCTAAGTTTGAGTATTGATATTGCATTTGCATAACATACAATTGTATATTTAAAAAGAAAGATGATGCAGTAAAAACAATTAAAAACGAAAAATCATAATGAATTCGATCGTGCGAGCGCGCCCTCGCGTTGGTATAAAAACATGGCGATATATGGATTTTTTGCTACGCGTGGCTGGCTGATTATATACTGTAAACATTTGCAACAAAATGACCAAAGTAAAAAAAAAAACGTTTGTAGAGAGAAACGTTAAACATGTGACGTTTTTTGCGCGCGCACGCGCCCGAATTTTAAAGTGCGCACGCGCGCGCGCCCAAGAGATATATAATGTTCTTCGAATGTAAATCACTTTTTAGAGGATATTTGTAAAAGCACGACAGTGTGCATCACAGAACACTGGATGGGCTTTGATTTTTTGAATCGATTGCGCGCGCGACGTTTTGTTTTCCACGAAAATGAACGCTGCGCTTGTGTCTTTTTAATTCTCGTGACCATCTCGTGAAAGGGGACATGTAAATTTTAAGCAGAGTTAAGTGAAAAAAATTAATAAAAGTGGAAGAAAGAAAATAAATAATAAATGATCGATTATACCGATTCATTGATTTATATTATTGTAACTTATTCGCAACACAGTACGTAAATATTTCTTACGATTGTCAGGCCGCATTAAAAAAATGGACGCCGTTTCCACCACCGGATTTTTCTGGTTTTTTTTTCTCCCTCCACCCCCAGACATGCCGATACTTAATCTATACAGTATTTGAAGAAATATTATTACACTGAAAGATATTATAGGCAGAGTGAATTACTTTGTATTTTAAAATAAACATTTTAAGAAGATTTATCTGGTTTTAATTTATTTACCTTTTAACAGTAACATTAAATTATATTTATATAGTATTCTAAAAAAATATTTTATTTTTCGCGTAAATATTTTTCACGCTTTTCTTTGAATAGTTTATAAGTGCATGATTCAACCGTAGAAAATAATTGTAAATTATTTCAAGATTTAAAAATAACATTGAGAATAAATTTAACATTTCCAACTGTAATGTAAAGTCAAACAAAAGATATTTAAGGTTTGTTTCTTTCCTTCCCCACTATATCCGTATATTTCATTGAGCTCCTCCTCTGTTTACACGTTCATTATTACTTTGAAAAGCAATAATCTAAACAATACTTTGTCATTCTATGGAGGAACCACCCATAATTTTTCTTTTCTAAAATAACAGACGCCAGATTTAGAAGAGACAGCTACAAATGACTGAACTGATTCGTATTTAGATTTCATTCCTAAACGACACAAATGTAAAGATTTTTTAGGTTCTGAAATTTTATTCTCCAAAAGATAAGCCGCGAAGCTTTATATATATCGATTCGTTTTTTGTTAATCACGTTCCAGCTTATATAGATTATTGGAGACAGAATATAGTATTGGATTTATTAAATTTTAGATTCAAATAACTCGTATAATGTTCGAAAAAAGTCCTAATTATCATAACCACAACGAATGAACGTTAATTCGACCATTAAATTTAAACCTCAATTTATTTAGAGCTATACCGCCGCAGAATATAAACAAACTCCATTTTACAAGTCGCCAAAATTCAACTCTCTCATTCACAAAAACATCTCAACATTCATCCAGCAAAATTAATCCCCGAATCCCAGCCGTACACTGACAAAAATCATCGCTCCAGCTCAACCTCCATCATTTTCCCGTAGCATAGCCATACACACGATCCTCATGATACAAGCTCTCATCTCGCAAAAAATAAGAACGCGTCGCATAAACGTTATAAGCACAGTCGCTCTAATTGCTCCGCGCGCGCTCGAGCGAGATAGTCTCGCAAATTTTTATTGGCGCAACGCGAAAGCCTAGCTGTTTACACGCCACTCGTGTCCCGCGCTGTGTGGAAGCTTCATCCGGGAACTCGTCAGTGATGCACGTGTGCATGCTTACACACACACAGCTGTATAGGAGCCAAGTGTGTCTGGGCGCGCACGTGTGACCTAGTATATTAGACGAGAGCGCGGGACTTTCTCCAGAAGAGTCTCGCCCTTTTGACAGAGAGCTTTCCGGATTGCTCTTATCGTCCTGAGGTTCGAGCCTGTCTTTTGTCTACTGGATTGCCGGGACGCTCTCGCTCGTGACTTTTTGTCTGCGCGCGCTCGAGGCGGGGGTGGAGAGTTGAGATTGCCGAGTTTCGTTGCGGGGTTAAGCTGATTAAATGCCGGGGGTTTCGCGATTGGTTTTGGATATTTGCGTTTGCGGGTGATTTTGGGGTTTGGAATGGTTGTGTAGATTGTTGAGGTTGTCGTTTTTCGAAATTATTGGGGAACTTGTAAATGCTCGTAAAGCGAGTTGCGGGAAGAATAGCCGTAAAAGAGAGCAGCGGTTTACAAGTAATTAATGTCTATTAAGTAAAGACTCGTTTTAAGAGATGCTTTAATTATGAGTCAGCAGTTCCATTTGTTGTGCTTTAGATATTTTTATTTTTATTTTGCTGAGAAACGTAAGAAAAGTAAAATGTTTTCTGTTGCTTTATTATGATATAGAATTGACAACTATTTAACAGAATATCCTTGTTAATTTTCTCATTAAGAGGTTTAGTGCGGATTTATAAATAGCTTAGTAGACCGAAACGCGAAACGCATTAATCTACTTCAATGGTTTTTGGAAACGATCCTAAAATGTTTAGAGCTCGGCATTAAATTTTCGCGTAACCCGATTTCAAATGCCGTTCGAAAATGCCACCTAATCATTAGCTTCATTGTAATCGTAATCCGAAATGTATCACTCTAGAACTCTATTATTCACATTTCGATTGCGAAATTTCCGCTCTACATTCCTCACTCCAACACAATAAAAAACCGCCCACCAGTAACAAAATTTTAAACAAAAATGAATTACCAGACAAAATCCTTAAACTCGACAACCTTGCAGACACATTTCACAAGCGAAACTCCAAAAAAAGTCCAAAAAAACTTTCAATTCCCGAAAAAGCATTAAGACAGCCGTGTCGAGTCGCTCCCACGGCAAAAAGAGCCTGCAGCCAAGCGTACACACACACCCGCGGCGGCAAGAAAAAGAAAGCTCGCTCGCGCAACAAATAAAGCAGCCGTAAAAGAAGCGCGCGGCCGCTTCTCGGGCGGGCATTAATCATTCAATAAAAGCGAGCCAACGAGTAAATTAGACGATAACAAACTGCGGCTTCCGCCTCCCACCCCCGCCCTGCATTCAGTCTCCCTCTCTCCTCTCTTCGCGTCTTTTTTAGCTGTGCGCTCGCGCGGGGGGTGAGACTGGGCAAATTATACAGCGCCGAAAAGAGAGGAGTTTGTATAAAGTCAAGCCGAGGGCTCGCTCGCGCGAGGGTAAAAGAGTGTGTATGTAGGAGAGGAAGCGAGGAGAGGAGAAGAAAGAAGAAGAAGCCGCAGAGTCGCGCGGGTGCGCCTGAGTCATTCATGTATAAGCTGGCCCGCGAGTAGCAGCGGTGTAGTCGTCGCTCTGTGAAATTGACGGAGGGAGCATGGCGGCGAGGAGGAAGAGCGAGCCTGGTAAGCAGAGGTGCCAGGCGAACGCAAGGGAGAGGGACAGGACGCAGAGGTGAGAGGATTTTTGATTTTTTCAGTTTTGGGGTTTTTGGAGGAATAGAGGAGTTGTAAATAGAGATATTTTGTTTTTTAAGGCTTTTTTTTTTTAGAGAATGGGGTGGTTAGTTCAGTTCGGGTTGGACAATGTTCCTTTTAAATTTGTTGGACTATTTTGTGGTGGTAAAGATAGGATATTTTTGAAAAATTTTGACAATATAGGTGGAATTGAATTGTTTAGCTGGGATCCATAATACCTTCTAGAAAATAATACCACTTGATCTAGTTATAGAAAAAAAATTATAAAGAATCAAGTTTTTTATTGTTTATTAAGTTTTTTTAAATAAAAGGCAAAAGTTTTTTTTAAACATTTATAGTTTTATTCCTTACTTTATTTCAAATATAATTAGATTTAAAAAATACTGTTATTATTTATAGTTTTATTATTTACTAGTTATAGTTTTTTATAGTTTTTTTTTGAATATTGTTAGTTAAAAAATAATTTTAGAGCACTCCGAGATTAAATATATAAATGTGTATTATTTAATTTCATTATACTAAAAACTTAATTTCATAAGAGCCTTCTACCCATAATAAACCAAAAAGCTCATTACTACCAAAACCTCCAAACCTCCCTCCCTAAATCACAATCAACTCGACCGCTACTTTCTCCCAACCTCGTCGCCAGCCGCGTCCACTTCACAATCCCTCCACTTCAGCCACATTAACCATTCATATCTCAAACCCTCCGATCTCCACTGTTCTACTTAGCGTCAACACAGCCTTCAGCCTGCTGCGCACGCTGATCCCAACGGAGCCACGTGACCGCAAGCTCTCCAAGATCGAGACCCTCAAGCTGGCCTGCGGCTACATCAGCCACCTCCTGGCCGTCCTCATCAGCGGCTGCGACGACCTGCCCTGCTACTCGGCACTTCTGCTAGGCGAGGAGGCGACTCAGCTGGGCGCTGAACGGCTTGGAGTCTGGAGGAGCGACGCTACTGATCCAACGAGCTTTTGCAGCTTTTGCGTTGGCGGAAGGAAAGATTGTGTAGGTTGATGTAGATAGTTTTTTTAGCGGTGTTTTGAAGGTCTATTTTAATGTACGTGCATTCGTGATAGCGAGTAGAGAATTTACGAAAATCACGAAAGGCTTAGATAAAGTATACATGAACGTACGTACATTCTTTAGTGTCAGGAGATAACCTGATTTATCATTATTTGCTATTTCGATATTATCACTATCTTGGTAATTTTTTCGAAATAGTACGGTTGATGTTTGAAGAAAATAAAAAATTGATAAGATTTGTTTTGAAATATTTTTAAATACTCTAATAATTAATTTGCACATAGATTTTTAAAATTTTTATAAGTAACAATTTAAATAAAACAAAATTTTTCTCAAGTCCCTTTTATAAAGAATTATATTACTTCAGAATTTAAGAAGCTTATAAATACATTTTCAGCGAAAAAAGGTTTATAGCCGAATGAGTCATTAAAGTCAAATTCCTCGAGCCCTTGTAAATGCGTATTTGAAAATGTACCCGAGCGTAAACACGCGCAGCCGCACGTCCCATTACTCATAAGAAAATCCAAGTGGACGTTTGATTGTTTTCCCTTTAGAATGCCGCAGGATTTTGTGTATTCGTAGCACAGGCCATATTTCATTCGTATCCAAAAATATCGTCGGAGAAAGGCCGGAAAATATTTTTTCTTCCTCTCGAATAGGCATTAACTTTTCAACATGCTGCGTGTGGTCGTCGCCGAAAATAAAATCCTTCTCGACGTAGATTAAACTATAAATTTTGAATGATAAAATTACTTTTGATTAATTGATTTTGATAAAGCATACTCCAAAATCGAAAACTGGATTGTTTTATAAATGATGTAAAAACATATTTATAAACATAATTTTAATTTTTTTTTTCTAGAATATAAATGAGGCGTCCCAAGTATTACCAGACTTCAGCAACACGGACTCGTCGTCGTATTCCTTAGCGCCTGTTGATACGTCGCAGTGCTTGTAAGCCGAACTTTCCAAAGAGAAACTACGCTTTTTTTATTGTAAATAGAAACAATCGTATTGACTTTTAGACTCTACCTACTATTGTAAAATATTTTTCACCGCCTGTAATATAAAAAACGAAATACATTTTAAGTCAGAACAATAAAGCGCTGTATTGATAAACGAAAAAAATGACGAAACTTGTGTAAACTTACCTATATACATGCGTAGCGCGCAGCGTTGTTACAGCTGTAATTGCTACATAACTTCTGCTTAGGAAAGCAGCCATACATTTCGAATGATAGCTGTAATGGCTTTACGCACCGGTACATATATTGCAGTGTGTAACTGCGTCAGTTTAATATCCGAACACGCGCAACTGACAATATTATTTATGAACAAATTGTTCTGTCGTAGATCTAAATCTACCACGCGCATGCATTCCGCTGGAAGCTGCAGCATATTCACTGGGCATTTTGACTTATGGGGTACTAATGTGTAATGCTATAACGGTATAATTAAGAGCTTTAATTCAATTCTTGATTTGCATAAGTCATAATTTAAATTTAAATAGATTGAAAATTATTTTAAACAGCCAAATAAATGTCGTTATTAATAAACGATTATGATTCAATAAAGCCTGTTTTATCAAATAAAAATCGTACTCCGGTCATTATAATATAACTAGATCAAGCATACAAACACCTACGCATAGGTACAGCGGGCGTACGAAAAACAAACAAATATTTTTTCACTTTCACGACAAGCTCTACACTACCTGTCCAAAACAAGCAAAACCGACTGTTATTCAACGCCAAACGTCACCATAAAGGAAGTCGAAAACTCAACATAGACGGCGCATTCGCTCCTTACGATGCCTACGCACTCGATTCCCAACTTTCAAAGCCGGAGCTGTCTCTCTCTCTCACCTCTCAAGCGCCTCCGGCTTCCGTCTGTATTACACGCGACACACCTCGATCAAAACATTATACGCGCCTCGTCTAAGCAGTACGCGCTTAGCCCGCGACTGCTGCACACTTCGGCGCCGTCGCGCAGCAAAACAACATAGCGCCCTCGCAGCGCGCCGATCGTAATATTCGCACATAAAACTGCCTGCGCGCAAACATGTACCTATATAGTCCCTCGCTATTTTCCGGCCCGCACGCTCGTTAGTAAACACACGAAAGCAGGCCTTAGCTATATACAGTCATAGCAGTTACCGGCGGCGCGCGGAGGAGGGGGGAAATCGGATTCCGCGAATCGCGACGACACATTCCGGCCGATGCGCGACACCTCGATATATTTTTCGGCATCGTTGTATTAACTGTTGCGACGCGCGTCTCTCTCCGCAGCGATATATAGTCGTGCGCGCGCAAGGAGAGAGAGAGGAACGCACGCACGCGCCGATGACGAGGAAGAGATCATCAGCGCGGTCATGAGGCGCGCGTCGTTTTACATACCTTTTTTTCGCCGTTCAGTTGACTTTTTTTTCGTTTTGAGTTTGTGTTGATGCGTTGAAGAGGACCAAGTTGAGGAGAGTGTGGCATGTGGGACGTTGATGTGCCGAGGAGTCGCCGTTTCGCTCGTCTGTTGGGAAAGCGTCGATCGCCGGTTTGGGGAGCTGTGATCGGTCCGCGCCGCCGGGCGAGGCTAGCTGCTTGTGAGGAAGCGGTTTTGCAAGGAGGACGGAAAAACAGGTGAGGAAATGCGGATTTTTGAAGGATGGATCATGGCCGATTGTTCCGATCTTCTTTTGATGCGATTTAGGTGTGCGGGGGGTTGAAGGAGAGCGCTCCGTGACAGTTGAATAGCATGATTGGTGGCGAAAAAATTCATGTTTTGACCGTTAGGAAATTGAGTGGATTTGTGGTTTTCTTTGGAAGTTTATGGTGAATGGAAGTTTGGAAAAGTAGACTTAGATTGTTAGGTTTTCCGACGTTAATTAAAAAAGTCCGTTTTTGGTGATTTCGGATATTGAAGTTATTGAAAAGTGCGCTCAAGATCAAAGGAAACGAGTTGAAATCCAACAATAATTTGATTCATTTAGTCGTTACAAATCATGATTTTGAGATACACTGTTCTTTCTTGCTGCAAACTAGAAAACATACGAGTTTTTTCAAAAGCTTGGAAACTCAATGAGCAATGGACTTACTCTCTTTGATATTTTCTATCTTGAATTTCATATATAAATAATAACAAAGATCCATTTGAAAGTAAAGAGTATTAGTTATTTGTCAAATCATTCTCTATTTTAATATTATTCTATTATATTCCTATGTGTCCGTCGTATTATATCGATTACTTCACGAAATAAATAAATAAGTCTATTTTTGTAATTTCATGAAATTAACGGATTTGTATTAAAACGCACAGTTAAAATCGAAAATAAGTTTTTTATCTAGATAAATAAAAGTAAAAAAAAATATCATTAAAGTTCACTTAATTGATTAAAATTGTTTACAAAACATGGAAGATTGTTCATTTAGACCTAGCGCCGATTTGATACATTCATTAAGTATCAACTTCCGGTAAGTATGAATTTTATATTCCCGAAACCGACGAAAACTCGATTTAAAAAAAAATGAACTTATTGAAAGCCCTATAATTGTTTGTCAAATTAAAGGTGCAACTGTGCAAATTTTCATTAAAATTTTAGCTTTTGTGTCAATTCTCTTTAATTATCCACGTAATCATCGAAAAATTTACTCTCGGAATAGATTTACATTAAATTTGTCGAAGTTTTCGAAATCGAGCGTAAAAATTGACGAGATTTACTTCTTTTGAACGTTTTATAAAAAAAGTTTTTGTAGTACACTTATTTTCTCGATCTGTTAAGTTTAACTTTGTTTCTCTTTTACATTAAAATATCGTTTAACTTCGTAGGTATTTAAATATTTAAAAAACATGGAAGAATATTCCCATAGCTTTCCGACATCATTGAGTATATACACTTTTTTCAATATTGAGCTAACACCGCTTTCGCGAGTTTTGATGGCCCTTTTTTCATATAAAATTTATAGTTACTAGAAAGTCGTTAATTATTAACACAAGTTCATTTTCGGACAACTATAGTTAGTAGTTATCGACCTTTTATAATAGCTTATCGGTAAATTCTAATCTAAATAACTACAATTTTAATTGCTTTTATTATTAAAATAATTAACAATAAAATTACAAATATGTATTAAAATAAATTATGCTTTTTAAAAATAACGAATAATTGTTGGCAATTATTGAATAATTTTTATTGTTATTTATACTGAATACACAATGAAAATATATTGGTATTTTAAGTTATATTTAACTTTTTTTTTCGATTTCGGGTGCAAATCTAAACATAAAAAAAAACGATTTTTGGAAACGAGAAAAGTGGATTTAACGATTTATGATAAAAAATCCGCAGAATTTGTCACCCGAATTGTATAGATTTAACGAAAATCTGCTGGAATTAAAAATTTTCGATACATACATTAAATTGCAGAAATTTTAAATATGCATTAAATTTAAACCGAAATTAAAGAACAGTTTAAAAGTGCAGAGGATTGTAGGTCGGAAACGTGAAGAGTATCGAAAACAAACGAATACAGGAAACGTATTTTAACAGGCGTATATCATTACAATAATGAAACATTCATTTCATTAGATTTCAAGCCTTTTAAGCATCGCTTTGTATAAACCGCCGAAATGAATACTTATAGTAAATGCATAGAAGCATTTCGGAACTCCCGAAATAAACCGAAATAATCAATCCTTTTTTCTTCAATTTGCAACGCAAGTTCAGTGCTTCTTCAGTTACCCACACTCCGAAACTTTGACCACGTCATTCAGGCACGTTTAAAATCAACCTCGACGCCTAAACACCCCCCGAAAAAGCTCGCAAAACCGAGCTAATTCGCTTATCGACTTATCCCACATCCGCGCGGCCTAAACAGCCTACAAGCACACATCTCTCAGGCGCGCGAGATATTTGAAAAGCTGCGCGCGCTGCAGCACGTGAGCCTAGAGGGGCGCTTGCTCTCTAACAAAAAAAAAAGCGCAATATATAGGTATGCGCGTGGTAAGCTATATAAGCAGAGAGTAGACATCGGCGCAGAGCGCAGGCTCTTTGCGGGGCTGCTGCGCGTGTGTGTGTTGCTCGATCGTCGCGTGCGGCCATCTTGTAAAAGTGGATTTGCCCCCCTCCCCTCCGTCTGTCTCTCTCTCTCTCTCTGTCCCCTCACACAATTACGCCTATATATATACGTATATAAGCTTGTATAAGCGTTATCGCAGACGGCGCGCATGCCGTAGGTGTGTATATAGAGGGACTGCGCTCTCTCGGTATATATACTCTATTAGCAGAGGGAGAGCGCGCTGTGTGCGAGAGAGTAGAGTGTTATAATGCTGCGGCGAGCAGGTGGCCCGAGATCAGCAGCGGCTCTGAGAGGACTGGCAATAATCAGGAGCAGCCGCTGGGAGACTTGCACTACTACCACTTATCGTCCGGAGCAGTAGACGTATTTTGCGCGCCCGCGCGCTTTTATAGTGTGCGAGAGACTCTGTGCGTGTGCGCAAAAGAGAGATACTCTCTCTCTCTCTGTCTGTCTGTATATACGTATACATAGATAGATATATATATGTGTATAAAGTGAGGAGAGAGAGAGAGAGAGAGAGAGGAGGCAGACTGCTGGAACGCTCCCCTCGCGCGCGCGCTAGAGACGGCCTTGCCAGTCAGGTCCCTGGTCTGCGCCAACCAGGTGACACACACCTCAGCCGCGCGGAGACGGACACCTGAGAGCGAGCTCTCCCTCTCGCCAGCTCGAGTATATATACACATATACACGAACGAGAGAGTCTATAAGGCTGCAAGCACACACCAGCAGCGCGCAGCAGAAAAAAAGAGAGAGAGAGGAGGTGAGGTAGAGAGCTGCCTGTGCGCGCCGAGTGTGCGTGTGTATATATTGGCGACGTTTCGACATACACGCACACACGAGACTCGGTCAATGGATTCACCCGCGCGACCGTCCCAGGCGAAGATGGTAAGTGCAGCCGGGCTGCAACCGATTTTTTTTCTTCTCTCTCTCTCTCTCTCTCTTAGCTATCGAGCGCATGACGAGCCACTTGCCGATGAGCAAAGTCACCATCGACGGGTCTACCTATATAACGTCGCGCGCGCCAAGCTCTCTCGACTCTCGCGGCTCGCATAGTCGTCGTGTTTTGTTTTTCTTTCATTTGTGTGTCGTCTAGAGAGAGAGAGAGGGACTAGTGTCTCTTTCTCGCTGGCTTTTGGATTCTTTTTTTATTTCATCGAGCCAGCCGGGGTATTCACGCTCGGGGCATTCATCTTCCTGGAGAGACGGTGCCAGCGCGATGACAAACTGCTGGAGAGTAGGTCTCGCGCTGGGACTGGGTTGACTGTCACTGAGACGTATTGGTGCATGCACGTATAGGCCACACACACACACACACACATGCAGAGCTGCATGCAGAAGGCTGGATTTAACCTGAATCATAGCTGGTCTTTGGACCGCCAGACTTTTTCAAGCTCCTCTCTTTTCATGCATTTCTATGCAACTGGGTTTTCGAGATGGATTGTTATTTCTCTCCCACCCCCTGCTTCTGCAGTTCTGATGTGCACTCACAAGTGTTTTGGTTCGACCTGAAGTGCTGGCATGTTGAAACAGCATATAGCTATTAATCTTCGCTCAACTGTTTTGTTTTTCTTCTGGATTTTGTTATCACACCAAACTGACAGTTAAAATGATGTAGACAAAAAAGTTCATTCTTGTTTGATATTAAATTTTGCTTCGTTGGGTTTGATTGAGTTTTTTAAATTTTTTTTTACGCTTTCTCAATTTTAAGAAACATGTCAACAAACTGCACTCGCTAATAAATTTGATTCTTGTAACACAGTCATCATTTTCTTGTTCAGGTACAAAAGTTTTTTTTTACATGTATTGATCAGATTTTATGGATTAGCCATTGGTATTTAAAATGCAAAAATATATATATATATTTGTAAATGTAGATTAGTTGGAACAAAATCTGGTATTTGTTATACAATTAAATTATTGATTTAACTTTTTTTTTTTTAAATCCCAGGCTTCATCAACAGGAGGCACAGAGGGCTCCAGTCCAGCCTCTAGTCCCGCATCGGCAGCAAGTCTAGTTGCAATGGCAGCACCAAAATATGGCACTGTGGTACCCAACCGAATTTTTGTTGGTGGAATATCTGCAAGCACAAGCGAGGCAGAACTGACTCAGCTGTTTTCTGCTTACGGCAATGTCAAAGCCACAAAAATCATTGCTGATCGAGGGGGTGTTTCAAAAGGTTATGGTTTTGTTACATTTGAAACTGAAGAAGAAGCCAAGCGTCTTCAGCAAGAGGTTTTTACAATATTTTATAACAATTTAATGAAACTCTAATTTTATAGTTAAGAATAATAATTTTAAGCTTACAAAAGTTCTTTGTATAATACAATTAGTTATATTCTACAAAATGTGTAAAGCTTCCAATATAAACAATTTTTCCAATCTTTAAACATTTATAATAATTTTTCATAATTATTTGTATGTTTTATCAATACTAAAGGATGAGGAACAAAACATAAAACAATATTTGAACAACTAGTTTTACTTACCAATAAATCATTGCAATAGTAATAACAAACAATCAACATCTTTTGTTTAATATCTATATATTTTAACTTGTTTTTTTTTTTTTTAACTTGTTTTTTTTTTTTTTTAACTTATTTTATTTTTCTTTCAGTCTGAATGTATTATACTTAGAGAGAGAAAGTTAAATATTGCACCTGCTATCAAGAAGCAACCATTCAATCGTTCATTTGATGGAGGGACTGGATCCCCACCTGCGGTGCCTACAAGTACTTATTATTATGCAAATGGTTAGTTATAATAAATATGAAATTATTTTGACTTAATAATTATTAATAGATTTTTGTACAATTCATTTATTTATAAATCATCATATATATTTTAATTTACATATGTTTTAATTATATTTTAATTTGGTCGAGTTAAGACTCATTGCAAAAATTGTAAGGAAAGAAGGAATCTATTAATTTTCAACAAACCAAGTGAAGTATAAAATTTGTGATTAAATAAATTTTATACTACACTTGGTGCATTATTATTAACAGATTTCCTTCTTTCATTACTATATTCTAATCTCATTACTAAATATTTTAAAAATTAATTCTATTTTTAGGCATGGGTCTTCCGTATCAGAATGGCATGACGTTTTACAACACAGGAGCCCCAGCGCCAGGTGCTGCCATAGCCCCACCAGCTGACCCAGCTGCGTTGTATCAAGCTGCGGGAGTCTTCGGTATATAAAAAAATTACTGTTTGTCTTGTTTAAAATCGTGTTAAAGCATGTATACTCACGCACTTGAGTTTTCTCTTTCTCTTTTTTTTTCTTAAAATTTTCTGCAACTTGTCTGCAACGTGAATTATCTCCTTTCCCAGGGCCTCAAGCTACCGCCAGTCATCAGACATTCGCGCCTATGATGTATCCGGTACCGGCGCCCTCTCTCTATATGCCGCAACAGTATCAGTATTCCCCGATGCCGGTAAGTTCATCTTTGCTTCTGTGAGTGTTCTTGTGAGCCCCTTTTTTGAGCCACAGTTTGGCTATTGTGTCGTTTTTATAAAAATAAAATTAGATTATGACGCGTTGGGTTCCCATTAAAAAAAGAAAAAAAAATACAAAGAGAATGGTTTCACTGTATTTTTGAATTAAATGAGTTGTCGTTACGGTTGCGGTTTGACAGACAAACAGTCTAATGGGGGAAGCAATACCACCGGCGTTTCTGCCCAATCCTCAGCAAATGCCTACTTACGTTCTTCTCGACGCTATACAGTATTGAGGTCTAAAGGTACATGGTTAATGCTACACGTGTCAAGCATGCACGGAGATACTCGCTGACTTTTTTTATTTTCTAATTGCACTTATAGCATGATCCGATGTCGCATGAGTCCCAGTCGCCGTTATTTTGTTTTTTACTTTAAAAATTTTGAGTTTTTTTTATTAGCTTATAAGCAACTTGCCGCAGGTCAACATCAATATTTCTATGATTTTTAATTTCATCACAATAGTTATTATCATTCATTTTTATTTTACTTTTCATTTCTGTATAATCATCATTCATATATTTATACATATATTTGTGTGAAATGACTATAATATTCGAAATATATAATTATTGAATTTGAAACCAAAATTCATTTAAACTAAAAACTTTATTAATTTATAACTTCTTAATGCTTCAAATCGTGAATTTATATTAAAATACTTATTATCTAAATAACTATTTTAATAAATTTTAAAATAAATAATATATTTTTTATTTCAGTTTAAAATAGAATATTAATTCTATTTCTTATTTCTAATAACAACTTTCGTGTACATATTCGTTTTTCTCAAAATTCATCAATGCAAAGCTCGATAATTACATTTCTATAACACGTAGCTTTCAAGTCAACAAAATTATTCAGACCAATTAAAAATCAATGTTAGCATTCATCATCAATTTCTTCAAATATTAAATCACCAATTTACACATTTATCTCACATGTAAAAAAATCGATGTCATTCCGTTTAAGTTTCACGCCACTCAATGTTTTTGACATTAGTTAAAAAACAAATCTTCGATACTCTTTTGGCTAATTTCGTAAACTTTGTTCTGTTTAGTATGAGCCATACTTCCCAGGGACGACCGCTGCCGGCGCACCGCAATTCTTGTACGCAACAAACAGCGCTCAAGCTTCGACAAGCGGCAGCGGTAATGGCTCAGGAACAAGTAGCAGCGGTACAGCAGGGGCGGCAGCTACGGGCGCGACGAGTCCAGCCTCGGGGGGCCCAGGTTTGGGTCCGTCGCCGCCGCAGTTTCAGGCTCACTTCTACGGGCCGGCGGGTGCCGCTTCCCATCCTCATCATCCTGGAAGCATGGCTGGCGGCCCCCACGGGCCGCCGCCTCCGCCTCCGCCACAGATGGAGCATCTTTACTACTCGTATCCACCGCCACCACACGCCGCTCAGCCGCCGCCTCATCACGGCGGGCCCCTCGCTCTCGCTACCGATCAACAGCTGCTCATCTATTCGACGGACATGTCCGGTCAGACCTCGGCCAATGATTCACAAGTTAGTCAGCAAGAGGTATGTTCCTTAGTATTCATTATTTTAATGTGCGGTTATTGGGTAGTTAAAATTCATTTTAAAGCATTCGAATTCATATAAGAATATCGCGAAAAACCTGAAATTCTCTGAGAATTTTTTTAGACATTTATGTAGAGGTACTCTGACAAATATTTTCAGTATAAAAAGCTAATGTGTCATAAAAACTATCAATATTAATTAAATATTGATACAATTATTATTTTATAAATATCTGTTGGTATTTATTTAAACTTATGTCAGTAATTAATTTAATTAGTAAGTTAGAGTAGTTTATTAATATATTTTTTTTATGTAAAATAAGAGGTCTCGATTTTGCAAATATAGCCAGATGAAAATGTATATAGGGAGTTTTCAGATGATTTAAATTTTGTGTCACTAGATACATTAAACATAAAGGTTACAAAACCAAATTCTGAGAGGCCATGTGATTTTATTATATGGCCTTTTAAGCTTTAGAACATTAGAATACAACTTATCTTAGTTCAAAACCATAGTTATACAACTTCAAATGTTTAAAACATTTTTTTATATCTTAAAAGTATACTTTTAACACGTTAGATTCGATTCATCTCACCATTTTCATAAAATGCAGTGACTGTTGTAGTATTTACGGTATAAAAAAAATGAAAAATTTAAAAAAATGACATGTTCTTTTGTGAATTTACCTGTTCTCTATATTTATAACTTTATTAAAAAGTGCCACAATATTTTTTAATGTACATCTATATGTAGTTCTTTAGATGAAAAACAAAAATAAAAACATAGTTGTCTATAAAATAAAATTTATTGAAAATTTATCATAATAAACGAGGAAATAAACTTGACGCCATTGCTTCGTAGAATATTAAAACGGAAACCATTTTGATTTATAAAAATTGGAAATAATTATTTTATTACGTGTAGATCATGCTGAGGGGAGCTGAAATGCCAATGTTTGCTTGTTCATTTATAAAAATAGTACATTATGCAACAAGAGGCAAAAGTAGCAGATTTTTCCCGCGGGTGAGTTTACTCGCTTCGCTCGGGCAGTAAACGCAGCCTCGTGAAAAAAAATTCTTGTAAGGGCAGTTAATCATATTCCACTCTCATCCGAAAGACCACTTTTGGATTTTGAAATGCGGGATCGAAACAATTTCGCTTCAGAAAAAAAGAACATAAAAAGATCAAAAACGAAAAAATTGATAATATATATATATATATAAAAATTAGCATACATATACTT